>PVKY010010075.1:0-12847 GCA_004027775.1 Bradypus variegatus
GATGCTTCCTGGGTGGAATTTCACGAAAGGAGGGTCTGGGCCAAAATAAAGACTCAGTTTTTGAAGTACTATCCAAAGCAAGGGCTAGGCCAAAGACAAAATAAATAAGCATAAAATTAGAGATCTTTTTGGCTGATAAGCAAAATGATCCAGCTGCAGGGAGATTAGTGCAATAAAGTTAAAGATCAATATGCAGCCTCAGGGGCTGGATGGAACCTTAAGCAACAAGCTGCCTCCAGATGCTGGAGCACTAGCTCAATACAAATGCGGAGTTCCAGGTCTTTATGAAGATGTAGACCTGGAACTATGTTCCAAAGAAGATTTTATAAATTAGAACATAGTTCCTATTAAAAGAAACAAAACAAAATAGAGTTCAAAGGAAGAGACTTCAGGTGGAGTTGGGAAGTCATTCTGGAGGTTACTCTTATGCAAATTTTGGTCAGACGTGGCAAACTGCCACAGCATGCAAAGCTTTGAGCAGCAACTGTTCCTGAAAACCTTTAGGACACCTGGATGCCATAAGCAAACCCCGTAAAGAACTCAGTGAACTATCTAATTTGAGTACCCCAAATATCCACCAAGAACAAACAACTTGTGTAATCTTCTTTTCCTTTAAAAAACCCTTTAATTTGAGTACCCCAAATATCCACCACCAACAAACAACTTGTGTAATCTTCTTTTCCTTTAAAAAGCCCTTTAAAAAACCCTTGCCAAGGTGGAACATGATTTGGGTTGCTACTTAAATCTCTGCTCCCCAAATTGCAATTCTATGACCCCAAATAAATCCTTTATTGCCTTGCAGCTTAGTCTGTTCTTTCTCATTGACATTCCCCATAGGAACTTTCTTATCTTTGTAGGTTCTATTCCTGACCAAGGACTCAGCATCAAATAATGCCTAGATATGGCTAGGAAAAAAAAAAGTCATAAAAGAGCCAATTAAGCAGCCATGAAATTTTGAAATAATCTGTTGAGCTTCTATTTGTATAAAATGGATTATATACCCATATAAGTTTCATGTAAGCTACTAACATACTGGGTAGTGTGTGTATGTTAGAGAAGTAAATTCCATGCATCATAATCACCAGTTACTCAAATCACTGTTTACATCAAATCGTAGTTCTCAGGCTCCAATGAAGACGGCAGAATAGGATGCTTTACATCTCCATCTCCCTAACAGAAGTTTTGAAAAACCAGAAAGAATTGGCAGAAACATCTTTCTATAGCTCCAGAAAAGGTAAAAGGATCACAGTAACAGGGCAAGTGACAGATCAAGAAAAATGCCACTTCAAAGCAGTAGGACCCTGTGGCACCCTGGTTGGTTCCTCCCCCAAACCTCACTGGCTTGGTAGGGATGCACCAGTGTCCCCAGTGTGGATCCCTGGTCTTGGTTCTGGAGGGAGCAGAGGAACCCTTGCGCACATAGTGGAAGCACGTATGTTTGGCCCAGTGTGTCCAGTGGTGGTTTGAGGCGCTCGCTGTGCAGAATGTGCCCTGATGAAGAAGGAGGATTACAGAGCTCTCCTACAGGACTCTACAGGTGAGAGAGCAGTCAATTTGAGCTGCTGTTACCGGACCAAGGTGGTGGATTCTTTTGCCCAATATGTTCAAATGATGAATTCCTGAGACACTAGGGTTTCAAAGAGAGAAAGAGTTAATTGCTAGGCATGAAGCAGAAGATCAGATGGCTTATCAGCCCAAAATCTGTCTCCCAAACTGCAGTAATTCTGGTAGTTTTATAGTATCAAAGATGGGAAGGTTTTAGGATAATGACTAGAATGGCCCCAGATGATGTAATTAGAATGATCTAATTATTGATCATGCACAGATTGATTACATGCTTAGTCACAGAACTATGTAAGAAAATGGTGGCCTTAATATGATGATTGGCATGATTTTTAGTATTATAATGAGGTATAGGTGATTTGTAGGCTAAAGTCTAAGCCTCTGCACATGTCAGGTGGGTTCATTTTGTTTAGATCCAGCTTCAGTTATCAAGATAACTTTGGACTTGGGGTGGGTTAGTTCTGGGCTGACCCAATACCCTTCATTAATAAACATTAGGGGCTGACTTTAGTGATTATAAGACTTTAAAGTCAAAAAACTGGATAAATGGGTACAAGTGAAGGTTAGTCACAAGGTTTTTACAATTACAAGGGCACAAGATAAAGGCTGTACTATCATTATCACAGATCAAGGCAGCTGGATAACAGTTCAGGTTTCAGGTATTTCCCTCTCTCTACTCTAATATACCAGAAAGTAAAAAGGAATATCTATTTAATGATTCAGTAATCATAATCAGTCCTTAAATCCTAACTTCTCAGTTACACTTCCTGGGGCAAGGAATTGATGGCTGTAGAACATCCTGTGTAGTGCCTGGGACCACTAAGGAAGAGGAGACATTTGTATTTGTGTAACCTGGAGAATTCCTAGGACTGCAAGCTCTTGTGGAAGACAAGAGGCATGCACAGAGAGGATCAGGGAGGCCCCTACGCTTTGGCCTAGAGCTATTCTCCAAATTCCTTGCATAGATAAGTCCTGAAGAGGAGCACCTGCACAGATTGATCTTCAAAGACTGGAAAATGTATTTCTTTCCTTTCTCTTTCCTCCTCCTCCTCCTCCTTTGTTAGCTCATAACATTCATGGAAAGCTCCGTCATAACACTAGCTGGGTATAAGCCTCATGAACAGATGCCCCAGAGTCTAAATTCCAGTGATAACACAATAAAATATCAAAATGTCCATGTTTCAACAAAAGATTACAAAGCATAAAAAGAAATGGGAAGCAAAGGCCTTGGCAAAGGAGAAGACTGAAGCATTAGAAACCAGCAATGATAAGGAAAAGACCTGAGGCATTCCAGACAAAGACTTTTAAAAAATGGTCCTAAATATGCTCAAAGAGCTAAAGGAAAACTCGGACAAAGTACTAAAGGATATCAGGAACATGATGATGAACACAAATTAAATATCAATAGAGGGATGGAAATTATGAAAAGGAACCAAAAAGAGCTGAAGACTATAGTAAACAGAAATTAAAAATTCTCCAGAGGTGCTCAGCAGCACAGAGAAGCTGGCAGAAGAGTCAGTGAATTTGAAGATAATGCTAATGAAATCATTCAATCTGAGAAGCTAATGAAATCATTCAATCTGAGGAAAGAATGAAGGAAAGTGAACAGAACCAGAGGAACCTGTGGGACACTGCCAAGCATACCATATACACATTATGGGAGCCCCAGAAAGAGAAGGAAGAGAGAAAGGGGAAGAGAGAATAGTCAAAGAAATAATGGCTGAAAAGTTCCCAAATTTAATGAAAGACATGACTATATACAACCAAGATGCTCAACGAAGTCCAAACAAGATAAACCCAAATAGACCCAAGCCATATCATGTTATAATCAACCCATCAAATGCCAAAGATAAAGAGAGAATTCTGAAAGCTCCAAGAGAGATGCAATGTGTCACATAAAAGGAAATTTTAATAAGATTAAGTGCCAATATCTCATCAGAAATCATGGAGCCAAGAAGACAGTGGAAAGATATTTAAAGTGCTGAAAGAAAAAATAAATTGCCTACTAAGGTTGAAAGGAAAAGACATTAGACAATTGACTGAAACAACATGAAATAAAGCTCTCCAATAAAGATAATGACTTAAGTAAATATATATACCAGTACTATTGCATTTTTAGTTTGTATCTCCACTTTCTGTTTCCTACAGAATCTAAAAGGCAGATGCATAGAATGTAATAATAAATCAATGGTTTTGGACTCATAATGTATAAATATGTAATTTGTGACAAGGACCATACAAAGATGAAGGGCAGAGGCATATAGGAGTTTATGTATACTTCCAAAGTTAAGTTGGTATCAAAGTAAATGAGATTGTTGCAGATTTAGGATGTTAAATTTAAGCCCTACGGTAACCACAAAGAAAATATCAGAGAAAATGCAGATAGTAGAGACAGAAATTAGACTACAGTTTGCTAGGGGTGTATGCAGGAACAGAGGGGATTTAATGCAAAATGAGTGTTGGGTTTCTGTTTGAGGTGGAGGGAAAGTGGTAGGAATGGATGGTGGTGAAGGTACCGCAGCATTATGAAAGTGACCAAGCCCACTGAATGGGGGGCTGGGAAATAATGGCTTTAGCAAACTTAAACAGGTGCTTAACAAAAAAGTGTTGAAAAAAGGTGGCTTTTTTTCACAAATTGAAAAGTTGATTCTAGAATTCATATGGAAATTCAAGGGATCTAGAATAGCAAAAACAATCCTGGGAAGGAAGCACAAAGATGAAAGACTCACATTTCCCAAATTCAAAACTTACTGCAAAGCTAAAATAATGAAGACAGTGTGGTACCGGCATAAGGAGAGACATATGATCAATGGAATAAAATTAAGAGTCCAGACATAAAATGTTTTGGTTTGCTAATGCTGCCATTTTGCAAAATACCAGAAATGGATTGGCTTTTATAAAGGAGATTTATTTGGTTACAAAGTTACAGCCTTAAGGCCATAAAGTGTCCATGGTAAGGCCTCAACAATAGGGTACCTTCACTGAAGGATGGCCACTGGCATCCGGAAAACATCTGTTAGCTCAGAAGGCACGTGGCTGGTGTCTGTTTGCTCCCAGTGTGTGTTTCAAAATGGTGTTCTCCAAAATGTTGCTCTTGGGGCATTTTGTCCTCTCTTAGTGGCAGCTCCTCTTCAAGATGTCACTCTCAGTTGCTCTCTGCATCTGGGCCTGTGTGGCTCTTTTTAAAGTACTCCAGTGATCCAATAAAGATCCACTCTAAATGGGTGGGGCAATACCTCCATAGAAATAATCCAATGAAAGGTCTTGCCCACAGTTGATTGAGTCACATCTCCCTGGAAACACTGAATCAGTAGTTTCCAACCTAATCAACACTAATATGCCTGCACCCACAAGACTGCATAAAAGAATATGGCTTTTTCTGGGGGACATAATATATACAAACAAGCACATAAACCCGTATACTTAAAGAAAATTGACTTTCCACAAGGATGCTTAGACAATTCAATGGGGAAGAAACAGTCTTTTCAACAAATGCTGGTGGGACGACTGGGTAACCACATGCAAAAGCAAGAATTTGGACCCCCTATCCACATCATATACAAAATTAACTCAAAATGGCTCAAAGATTTCAGTGTAAGAGCTAAAGACTATAAAAAACTTAAAAACTTAAAGAACTTAGAACAGGTATAAATATATGTGACTTTGAACTAGGCAATGTTTTTTTAGATATGACACCAAAGTACAGGTAGCCAAATGCTTACATTAAAAAAGAAGAAAGACTTCAGATCAGTAACCTAATCTCACATCCAAATGAGCTAGAACAAGAAGAGAAAGCTAAATCCAAAGTGAGCAGAAGAAAGGAAAGAATGCAGATTAGAGTAAAGATAAATTAGAGAACAGAAAAACAATGAAGAGAATGAATGAAATCAAAAGTCGATTCTTTGAAAACATCAATAAGATAAACCTTTAGCAAGACTGACAAAGACAAAAAAAGAGAAGCTGCAAATAGTAAAATCAGAAATGAAAATGGGGACATTACTATCAACCTTGCAGAACTGAAAAGGATATTAAGGGAATATCATGAACAACTGCATGTCAACAAATTATACAACATAGATGAGATGAACAAATTCCCAGAAACATACAAATTACCTAAATTGACTCAAAAAGAAATAGAACATCTCAACAGACTAACAACAAGTAAAGAATTTGAAACAGTTATCAAAAACCTACCAACAAAGGAAAGGGCAGGACTGGATGGCTTCACTGGTGAATTTCTTCAAATGTTCAAAGAAGAATGAACACCAATCCTTCTCAAGATGTAATTAAATTAGTTTAATTCAAGTTTAGTTTTAAAAATTAAAGAGGAGGGAACACTTCCTAACTCATTCTATGAGGCAGCATTACCCTAATTACAAAACTGTAGAAAGACATCACAAGAAAACTCTAGACCAATATCCCTATGAATAGGATGGTGAAAATCCTCAACAAAATACTAACAAACCAAATTCAAAAGCACACAAAAATGATTATACATCATGACAAAGTGGGATTTATCCCAGGAATGACAAGATGGTTCAATATAAGAAAATCAATCAATGCAATACACCACATTAATAGAATGAAGGGGGAGAAAACATATGTTCATCACAATTGACACAGAAAAGGCATTTGACAAAATCCAGCATTCTTTCTTGATAAAACCACTCAGAAAACTAAGAATATAGGAACTTCCTCAATATGACAAAGGACATAAAAAACCCACCACTAACATTATACTCAACAGTGAAGGACTGAAAGCTTTTCCCCTAAGATCAGGTACAAGACAAGGATGCCAATTTTCATCACTGTTATTCCAACACTGTACTGGAAGTCCTAGCCAGTGCAATTGGGCAAGAAAAAGAAATAAAAGGGATCCAAATTGGAAAAGAAGAAGTAAAACTATCTCTATTCTCATATGACAAAGTCCTATAAATTGAAAACCCCAAAGAATCCACAAGAAAGCTACTAGAGCTAATAAAGAAATTCAGCAAATATGCAAGGTACAATATCAACACACAAAAATTAGTTGTGTTTCTGCACACCAATCTAACAATCCAAAAGGAAACCAAAAACAAACTCCCTTTACAATAGTATCTAAAGGGATAAAATATCTAGGAATACATTTAACCAGGATGTAAAAAGCTTATACACTGAAAACCACAAAAACATTCTTGAAAGAAATTAAACACCTCAATAAATGGAAAGACATCCTGTGTTCATGTATTGGAAGACAATATTGTTAAGATGTCAGTACTGCCCAGAGTGATTACACATTTAATGCAATCCCCATCAAAATTCCAGCAGTGTCTTACAGAAATGGAAAAGCCAATCATCAAATTCATATGGATTCCTAGAAGATAATGTAGGGAAATATTTTCAAGACCTTGTATTAGTAGGTCACTTACACCCAAAGCACAAGAAACAAAAGAAAAAATAGGTAAATGGGAGCCCCTGAAACTTAAAAGCTTCTGCACCTCAAAGGAATTTGTCAAAAAGGTGAAGAAGCAGCCAACTCAATGGGAAAAAATATTTGAAAACCATGTATCTGACAAAAGACTCATATCTTGCATATACAAAGAAATCCTACAACTCAACGACAATAGTACAGACATCCCAATTATAAAATGGACAAAAAATATGAAAAGACATTTCTCTGAAGAAGAAATAAAAATGGCCAAAAAAACAAAAACAAACAAATAAACAAAAAAACACACACATGAAAAAATGTTCATCTTCATTAGCTATTAGGGAGATGTAAATTAAGACCACATTGAGAAATCATCTCACACAATTTAGATTGGCTGCCATTAAACAAACAGGAAACTACAAATGCTGGAGAGGATGTGGAGAAATTAGAACTCTTATTCATTGTTGCTGAGGCTATAATGGTACAGCCACTCTGGAAGACAGTCTGGCAGTTCCTTAGAAAACTAGATACCGAGTTACCCTTCAATGCAGCGATTGCAGTTCTCGGTATATACCTGGAATATCTGAAAGCAGTGACAAAAACAGATACCTGCACACCAACATTCCCAGCAGCATTATTCACAACTGCTAAGAGATGGAAACGATCCAAATGTCCTTCAAAAGATGAGTGGATAAACAAAATGTGGTATATACACATGATGGAATACTATGTGGCAGTAAGAACAAACAAGGTTGTGAAACATATGTCAATATGGATGAACCTTGAAGACATAATGCTGAATGAAATAAGCCAGGCACAAAAAGGGAGATATTGTATGTTACCACTAATGTGAACTCTGTGAAAAATGTAAAATAATAAATGGTTTATATTGTAGAATGTAGGAGACTTAGCGATAGACAGCAAATAGTGAAGGGGGAACAAGAATCTAATGAGAACAGGTAAGTTATGGAGGTTACACTTAAGGTTATGGGAATGCTCAGGAACGACTATGGTTTGTTAATTTTTGGGGGGTGTGGTAGGAACAAGTTGGCAGCAATGGAATTATTTTAGGTTAATTGTTTTTCTTATTCCTTTGGTTATAGTTTGATTATTTTCTTAGGGTAGGATAGGAATATGTTAGAAGCAATGTAGTCATTTTAGGTTCTTTGTTTTTTTATCCCTTTGCATGGTTATGGTACGTTAATTTTCTTGGGGTGTGGTAGGAACTTGTTGGAAGCAATGCAGTTATTTTAGGTTATTTGTTGTCTCTTTTTCCTTTGTTTTGGTTTTGTTTGAAATGTTTTTTTATTGTTTGTTTTTTAATTTTTCGATAAAGTTAAAACAACAATGAATGAGTGTTAAAAAAGTAAATAAGTAAATGAACACTGGGGAGAGGAGGGGAATGGAATTTTTGGTTGTTCCTTTTTATTTTAATTTTTATTTTATTTTTTGGAGTAATGAAAAAGTTCAAAGATTGTGGTGATGAATGCACAATTATATGATAATGCTATGAACAACTGATTGTACACTTTGGAGGATTGTATGCTATGTGAATATAGCCTAATAAAATTGCATTTAAAAAAATAAAAATAAATTTTAAAAAATTCATATGGAAAGGCAAGGGGGCCCTAATACTCAAAGCCAAGAACAACACATCTATGGCCAATTGATTTTCAACAAGAGTGCCAAGTCATTCATTGAAGGAAAGAATAGTCTTTTCCACAAATGGTGCTGGAAAACTGGATCTCCATTTGCAATAAAAAGGAGGACCCTGTGACTTGATTACAACCCAGAATCTGTTCTGTGCACACCGCTAAGAATTCTCATAGGGTGCCACTTGAGCTGACCGCATCGTTCTCATTGCTCAGCTCAGGGCACTGTGTGTCCTGAGAGTCTCCATTTCCGCTCCTCCAACTAAAGTCTGAGCATTTTCCCACCACCAATTTTTACAACTAACTAGAACAAGAAAACTTTATAAAAAGCACAGGCATCAATATTTTCTATTTTGGATAAAAGGTAACTACGAACAAATAATTACTGACACAAAACTTGGGGGGAATTCCATATGCATAAAAAATACTTAAAGGCTGGTTATTGTCTAATTTCAGAAAGAAATCGAGTTTAACTGTTGCCAGTTAGAAACGGGCAAGAAAGCAACCCGGGGTGGGGAGGTGTGCCAGTCCTTCAGGTCCTTGGTTCAAATATGCCTACATTTAAGGGAGAAACTGGAGAGCAGTGGCTGGGAAGAATGAGTAGCTGCTGCAGGCCTTCTGCAGACCTCAGCAGCCCGGAGCCAGTGGCCCTGGAGAGGACCAAACAGGGCACCGGCCGCCTACTGAAGACATTTTGGTCTTGTCTTAAAGGTAAGAAACTAGGGCAGGAAACAAGGCAAAAGGTGGAGGGAAGGAAAAGCCCAAGGGCAGAGGTGTGTCTTTCCCCACCACCCCAGGTGTGCACCCCCAGCCAATTACCTGCAGAACAACCAAAGCATTGCTGTTGGTGGAGAATCACCCCATGGGCACACTTACGGGTGCCTCAGGGCCCGTGAATGAAGCCCCACATGTGTTTAAAGCTTCATTAGAAAGATAAAATAACCAGAGAACCACCGGCATGTAAAATGCAGTCACGGGGACTGAAGCTCCACGATGACTGCCAAGCCCTAGACTTCTCTTTTCCAAGATGGCAGTTTTCAGATTAGAAAGTTCACAAAGGCCAAGGCTGCTGGGCTCCCTTTCCCTTTTCTTTAGTCTGAGGCACAGAGGTGGGGTTGAGGGGTGGGGCAAACCCCTTCCCTCCCAGGCCCTCAGAGAGGCTTTCCTTCTCCAGCCGAGGCAGGGACAGCGAGGCCAGGCTGTAGCCGTGGACTGGGAGAGCCTGAGTTTCGGCCTCCCTTTCAGGCTGTGGGACCACCTGTCCGGCAAGTGTGGTGGCAGGCTCCTGAGAATGCTCACTGCTTGGCCTCTCTGAAACATGCCCCCCAGAGGTGACTCTGCTAATTCCATGCTCCCTTCCTGGACCTCAGGCTCTTCTTTCTTGTCGTTTCCTTTTGTTTTGTGTGTGGGTAGCCGGGGGACATGCCTAGCCACTCTCCATGGTTCTGGGGATGGTCCCTGCTCCAGTCTTGGCTGCACACAACTTCTGGTCTTTCCTCTTGCTTGGCTTTTGTTCACGGCTCCTGTTCTGTTCTACACACATGGCTTCATCCCTGAATCTAAATTTTTAGGCTGGAGATTCTTCTTCTTTCTCCTTTTTCTCTTTGGAATAGTGTCTTCACTTTTTCTTCCACAGTGAGAAAGAATTTGTTTCCTTTCTCTTTTTCCAAGTTGTTTTTCTCTAACAGCTTATTTCCTGTTTTCTTCTGCCTTCCTTCACTGATGGTGTGGTCATCTTCATTGGCAGAAATATCCTCAGCAGAGCTGAGCTACGGTATGCTGCCTGCTTCAGAAAGATCTTGGAATTTTTTGATCAGTTTAGAGGGACATTTCCTGTTAAAGGGTGGCATGTTTTTTCTGTTGGTTATTTTCAAGAGTCAATTAGCAACATCCTTATAGTCAAACTGGAGAAGTGGCTCAGTGTCTTCAAATGTGTCACAGTCAGCTCTCTCACCTGCATCACTGATTGTCTTTTCTTGAGTGATATTTGCCCAGTGCTGTCTACTTTTTACTGATAGTTTTCCTCTATGTCATCTCATTTTCAGATATCTCAACTTCAGGGAAGTCACTGTCATCCACTTGAGTTTTCTCTTCTTTTACTATCTCTTCAGTGAATCTAGAATGATTTAAACACCCCTAGCTGTTGTCTGTACCAATGAATGGTCCTTAGTGTTGGCAGCAATTTTGCAGAATGGATCAATAAACTTGAGATTCTTATCTGCCAGAAGCTCTTTTCCTCGTACTTTGGATAGTTCATCTGGCTAGATGTCAGTGAAGTGGAATTTCACTCCATCAAGAGATGGACTCTCAGAATGCAGCATTCCCTTCATGAAAAAGCTTGGTTTGGCTTTCTTCACAGCCATTTTGCTTCAGAGCTTCAAAACATTGTCTCAGGAACAGATGGATCAGCATACAGTACCTGCCCAGGTGAAGTCTGTCTAGTATCCATTCATGGTTTGCCAGAAGATCTGAATGAACAGGTTTTGAGCCTCTGAGTTGTTAACATCATGGATAAGTTGGAAATAGTGTTCACTAGCTCCTCCTGGAGAAGTGGCTTGTCTTGCACCCACATGCAATCAAAGAGTCCTTTCCATTTCTTTAAGAATTCTTCTTGACTGAAACCTCCTGTCTCCTTCTGCATCTTCATGCTGATGTACCGGCACAGCTTCTTCACCGCCTACTCCCAAATCCCCTTCTCTCTGGAGACTAGCCAGCATACAAACTGGATCTCTGCCCGCTGCACGGCAGGGGCCATCGGGGCAGCTGGAGCACCTGCTGCCACACAGTCCATGGCCTCCTCAGCCTCCCGCCATCAAGCCAAGCCAAGCTGTGCCTGAGCGGAAGGCGGCGGTGCCACCTCTGGGCAGCACCTGGGGCTGATGACGTCACAAGTGGGGTAATTCTGATAGGAAGAAAGTTAGGCGGGAGAGCTCGCTGGGTGAGAACAAAGGATTTGTGGGGTTAAGATTTGGTTGTGTGGAGTTTAGGTGATGGCAGGACTGTCCTGACAAGATGAGGGGCAGAAGTTTATCTTGGGGCCAGGAGAAGTTATAATTGTAACTGAGAAGTTAGGATTTAAGGGATGATTATGATTACTGAGTCATTATATAGATATTCCTTTTTAATTTCTGGTATATTCAAGTAGACAGAGGGAGATACCTGAAATCTCTGAGCTGTAATCCAGCTTCCTTGATCTGATAATGATTGTATCGCCTTTTGTGAAAGAAGGGGAGCACACTCCATCCTTAGTGTTCATGCAAAAGAAAGTTTTATTTTACTCATTTCTACAGGTTTTTATAGCATACAAGGTAGTTTCCTACGTGACTGTTTTCAGGTATCTCAGAGAGGGTACATTTTTTCTAAAGCCGTAAGGTGCATTTACATATCTTTAATCTCAAGAGACAATCTCTTTGGGGGCTAGACGGGAAGCAGTGGGGGTGGGAGATAAGAGCACGGAAGGAGCCCAGCAAGAGCTCAGAGACTAGTCCCTCATCTAAATTGCAGTCCACCTTCAGACATGCAAAGGTTTTGGCCTTTTCCTAGCCCGGTGTCCGCCTTCAGACATCCTGGGCTTGGGGAGGCCCTGCTCTATAGTTTGTTAAGCCAGGGGACCTTCTGTGCCTCTACAGCCTTTATCTTGTGCCCTTGTGATTGTAAAAACCTTGTGACTGACCCTCACTGGTACCCATTTTATATGAGTTTTCAACTTTAGAGTCTTATGATCACTAAAGACAGCCCCTAATATGTATTAATGAAGGGCTGTGGGTCAGCCTACAAGTAACCACAACAATTACAAAGTTATCTTGATAACTGAAGCTGGATCTAACCAAAATGGGCCCGCCTGACATGTGCAGTAGTTTATCCCTTATACCGCAAGTCACCTATGCTTCATTATAATACCAAAAATCACACCCATCATCATATTAAGGCTGCCATTTTCTTACATATGCTCTGTGACCAAGCACGTAATAATCTACGCATGCTCAATAATTAAATCATCTAGAGTCCTTGCACTCATTCTTCTAAAACCTGCTCATCTCTTGATACTATAAAACTGTCAGAATTACTGCAGCTCTGGGAGATAGATTTTTGGGCTGATAGGCCGTCTGATGTCCTGCTTCATGCCTAGCAATAAACTCTCTCTTTGAAACCCTGGTGTCCCAGGAATTGGTCATTTGAGCACATTGGGCAAATAACCCACCACTTCCTTTTTTTTTTTTTT
>PVKY010010076.1:0-12871 GCA_004027775.1 Bradypus variegatus
TATTATTATCATCACCATATAGAGACTGTGATGGTTGGTTCATGTGTCATCTTGGCCAGGTGATGGTGCCCAGGTGTTTGGCAAAGCAAGCACTGGCCTAACCGTTACTGCAAGGACATTTGTGGCTGGTTAATAAACCAGAAGGCTGGTTTATTAATTAATTAATAAATCATCAGTCAATTGGCTGCAGCTGTGACTGATGACGTCAACGAAGAGTGTGTCTTCCACAATGAGAGAATGCAGTTAGCTGGATTTAATCCAATCAGTTGAAGACTTTTAAGCAAGACAGATAGAGGACCTTCACTTCTTCAGCTAACCAGTGAAGTGTTCCCTGAGGAGTTCATCAAAGTTGCCAGTTCATTGCCTGAGGAGTTCATTAAACATGTTCATCGAAGTTGCCAGTTCGTTGCCTGAGGAGTTCATCGAACATCTTCATTGGAGTTGCCAGTTTGCTGCCTGCCCTATGGAATTTGGACTCGTGCATACTCACAGCTCATGAGACACTTTTATAAATCTTATATTTATAGTTATAAATATCTTATATTATATAGATATAAACATATAGATATGTTGATTCTGTTTCCCTAGAGAACGCTAACTAATACAGAGACTAATGAATAAAGAACAGAGGC
The DNA here is from genome assembly GCA_004027775.1 of Bradypus variegatus. Lineage (NCBI taxonomy): Eukaryota > Metazoa > Chordata > Mammalia > Pilosa > Bradypodidae > Bradypus > Bradypus variegatus. Next base: position 633 of record PVKY010010076.1, read on the forward strand.
CTCAGTCACAACATGTAAATTTTACATTTCCACCTCATAGTGCAAACAAAGCTTTTGTAATAGTGTAAGTAAAGGAAAGTGAGAGAGAATGGGGATGTCACACAAAGCACGAGTAACACAAGCTGAACGTCACATTAGTGCCCATATTAAAATTTCAAGCAGATGTATTATTTAAATCTTTTATACCTACTAACTGAAAACAGTTCATGAGTAGTGAGTAAAACAGTAAATATACAAGAAAGAACTTTTGGTAAACGGTTTTTAAAAAATTGTTCAGTACTGTATATTTTTGAGTGCATATTAAATTCATTCACCTGTCAATAATAGATTGGCAGTTAAAACAAATTCATTTGGGTTTTTCCAGCAAAATGTCAGTCATCACAATAAATGAATACTAATCTGATTTCTGTTTGTTTTTATAATTTCTTTGCAATAAATTTGTCAAATTTTTGGCTTTATAGTTATATAAGAATGCAAAGTTTTTCCTTAGTTTTAATGTAACAGTATAATTTTTAAAATTAAGTAAAAACAGAGGTCCTGTAAGGGGGGATTATATGTTATTTAATTTCAAGAAACATTGGTTCAAACTATTCAGGCACAGGGTTAGTCTGATGACAACATTCCTGAACTAGTCACTGTAAGAAAAAAGTCCCCACAGATGTGCAAACCAGGAAGAAACCTCGATTTGACAGCCCAGCGTGCAAGCCTTGAAAGATGTGTCTGAATTCCCCTTCTTCGTGCTTCCACTTCACTAAATTTTCTTGTCTTTTTCTTCTTTCCTCAATTGCTGTTTGAGTTCAGTCATGATGGGCTGATGTTTATAGCGAAGGAGGCAGGGGGGGAAATTATGAAAAACTAGACACTAGGCTTGACAGTAGGTTCTAGAAAACCCAAGGCCTCTGCTTTAAGGAAAGAAAAGGAGATGGTGACATGTTAGCAATTTCACACATGCCTTCCCTTGGGCTGCAGAGGCCACTTGTGTGGGAAACACAGTCTTGCATCTGCTTCTTCTGCCCGGGACTGACTCAGGCTGCCAGACTTGTTAACAAACCTCCATTGAGGCCCAGCTCCTGTCGGTGTTCCTGTTGGGGTCGTTTGTGCCGCCAGGGGGGTTGGGACAGGTGTTGTCACAGCCACTGAACATCTGGGTCCCAGACTCAAAGCATCTGTGTTGCCATTCCCATCACTGTCACCAGAGTTTCCGTTCTGCCGACTCGCATGGTGCCCTCACCGCGGTGCATTTACTGTGGCTACACTTGGGTTTGATAACTAAGAGCAAGTCAGCTAAGGTTCTTTTTGCATTTTGATTGGCATTTGGATCTTGAGTAAATTAGTCAGTGAATTAACTAATGATGTTGAGACCCAGATTAGAAATTTGAGTCATCTTTGCTTCTTGGGAAGTACATTGTTCAAAGTGAGGAAATGAAAAATCACTAAAATTTGATCATCTGACTCGATCAAACAGCATGGGAGAAAAAAAAATTCTCTTAGCCAAAGACGTTTTAGGAATCTGCTCGTCTTCTCCCAAATTTACAGGTTTGATGGAGCTGGGGTTGACCTTGGAGTTGACCTTGCAGTTGACCTTGGACCTGGTTTTATGAGCGAGCCTAGATCCAGAGTGGTAGAGTAACTTACCCAACAAGGCCAAACAGCTGATAATCAGCAAAATTAGGCTGAAACCAGAACTCCCACCTCCCCGTCCAGGGATCTTTTCTCACTTGCAAAAAATGTAGTGGCCCATTTCCATTTAGCTCCCCCTCAACCGTGATGCCCCACACTTGGTAACACGTCACCACATGTGGCCCCAGACTTTGATCATTTGATTTCAGCAGCATCAGACAGGTGGAAGGCAGTGAGCTGAGCCACTGTGTGTGGGCCACAGAGAACAGGGGTACAAGTCAGGGCCCAGTGTCGAGGACCCCATTAAGAAAACTGGAGGGCTTATTGGAACGTGCCCTACGAACATGCGCGAGTAGGGTTAGGGCAGTTCAGAGCTCTACCCAGACAACACAGTGCTCACATTTTTGGTGATGATTTTAGACTTTTAAACTTTTCAAGGGGACTGCCAAAAATGTCTGGTGTTTGCAAGTATCCTGCCAACATAAAATCGTAGAGAACAGCTGTCCCGTTGTTCTCATTTCCCTTACAAGTTTACATTCCTTCTAACCACCATTTACACCCTCTCGAGATATACCACTTCGAATCTTCCGTCACCACAAAACAACAATCTCTCCCCACCGTCTCCCATGGGAGTAAACGGATGAAGGCAGTTGAGGGTGACTGCTAGTCAGCAGCCTTATCCCACTGCCTTTTAATGCTACAACCACACATGGGCCCTTCGTTCAAACCTTCATCCAGCGAATAGTCACTTTGCACCCACCACATGGCAAGCTTTGCCTGAACGTGGGGATATTCTAGAGAACAACAAGCCAGGAGCTTACATCAGAGATTAGATAGACAGATGATAGACAGATGCACAGATATAGATAAAGAAATGAGGAAAAAAATAAGGTGATGATAAATATTAGGCAGAAAAATAAAATGAAGTGATGTAAATAGTGACTAGGTGGTTATTTTATTTTATGAGGTCATGAAAGTCACTGGGGTGTGGGTAGGGGGTGACTCTTAAGCTGAGATTTGAGTGAAAACGATAGCTCTGGCCACACAAGGGCTGGGGAAACAGTGTCCCAGGCACCAGGGGTAGCTAGAGCAGAAACGCTAAGTGAGAAGGAGCTTAAGACGTACACATTCAGCGGCTCTGCCCACCAAGTAGCCCCAGCTCTCTGACCTCCAGGCACACAGCAGGCTTGCACTTCCCCTTTTAAAGCCAGACGTGGCCTGAGGACTTGCACTGAGAAACAAAAAGTGAGCTTAACTACTGCACAATTCGCCACGTGCCCATCTCACTTCTGCTGAGATTATGGAAGCATGTGTCAAGACGGGGCCTCCTTCATCAGCCCGGATCCTGAGGGTCTGTTAGAAAGCAGAGCCCTCTCACTGGCTCACACTGAACCAGGACATAGGAGACCTGAGGTCTAGCCCCAGAGGAAAATGCATCTTTATTGTTTTAAACTACTGAGGTTGTGGGACTGTTTGTTACACGGCACAAATGAATCCGATCTCACTTAGACAGTATGGTTGCAGGACAGGAAGAAAGAAGGCACCGCAGTGTCTGGAGTGTAGTGGGCAAAGGGGAGAAAGGCATCTACCGGTGAGGATGAGGAGGGAGACAGGAGCCAGAATGAGCAAGCCATGGTAAAGCAGCAAAAGGAATTTGGGTTTGCTTTTAAATGCTAAGCGAAGCAGTTAGGTTTTCAGCAGAGAGATAATAAGCAGCTACAGTAAGAGAGAAAGCCAAGCATGGTGGTCTAAGGGCGTAACCTTTAGGGTCAGACAGCTGCGTGCAACAGTCACTTACACTCTGACCTAGGACACGTCACACGTGCCACACTTTGTTGTGAGGATTAAAGATGTCAGTTCTGGTAAAGGGTTCAGCAAAGTGCCAAGCACATAGTCAGTGTTCAAGAAAAGGTAATTATTATGATTCTTAATATTAGCAGTTCAGGATCCATTTCTGCACAAATTCCATAGCAGATTCTAATAGGATCATCTCTAATTTGTTGCCGAAGTCTGAGCATTGCTTGAGTGTGTGCTCAAGTTTAGGAATGGAAAAGGGGGAGAACCCTTTTTTTAAAAATCAGATCTAAAATTAGGGGTGATTGGGAAGCTACCAGAGAGGCTGAGTAGATACCCAGTTATGATTTCATGCCGAGTGACGTTGGAGGGATGGGCGGGCAGGGAGAGGTGGAGACAGTATTTAGCAACATAGCCGTGAACCAGCTCTAAGTCTAGAGAAAGGCATCTGGGTGTGGCGGTAGCCTCGGCTTTCTTTTTCCTGTACTAGTTTTGCCCTGAGGGAGAGAAAAGGCAAGGTTAGAAGGTGGGACCAGTGGATGGACAAATGCAGATTTACAATGGACAAAACATAATCAGGCAGTTCATCGAACCTTCCACTGAAGAGATCAAAAACTGACAGCACACTGCCCAAAGAGTTTTTGACACTGAGCTACTGTCAGACACCCAACTGGAAATGATCCCTGTGTCTATATGTCTGAGAAGAGATTTTTAATTCCAAGAAAGGCTCAAGTCTGCAAAGAAAATACCAGATTAGGCACATGTATAGAATATAATTGGGGAGCAAATCAACAAAACAGTGAGTGGCCAATGAAAAGTTAAATTTTAAAAGGCTCCCGAATTTTCTAAGTAAATATTGTAGTCTTAAGTTTTTGCCATAAATTTTGAATCCTCTTGAGGTAAACAAATCATATATTAGTGACTATTGTGCTTTGGCTTTGAAGCTCTTTAAATTTTTTAAGCATCATTGGAAGCCACCTTGGCTGAGTTCAGTGTGCCCGTGAGATCACAGGGCCGCGGGGCAGCTGGTGGCAGCTTATCCAAATGGGACACCTCGTAACCAAGAGACAACATAACCCTGCAGTTTGCAAACCAAACTGTAAAGTGACAACAGACATCAGCAAATGCTAATTCCTGGGCTGGGGTTGGGGGGGATGGTGTGTTCCTAAAGTAGATATTTCCTGTAAATGCAGAGCTTGATGAACCTTAAATGTCTTCTGCAGTTCTGCAAATGCTGTTGGTTAGCAGCCACTGAACTGGTTGAAGGGAATGGCTGGGCCAGTCTCATACCCTCACCTTCTTGGGAGTCTCCCAAGGTCCCAAGGCTTACTCCACTGCTTGTGTTCCAATAGGCCCTCAGGGGTCCTCTCTGATTGTAAATTCTTCCCGTCCCAAGGTCCATTTACTGAATGAAGAAGGCATAATGGAGGTGGAGTGGGAAGAGGTAGTTCTCCAGGGAACCCCTGATCAAATTCCCAACACTCAGGATTGTCTGAGCCAATCTCCTCTTGGTTCCTCATCAGGCAGGCCAAAGTAGCAGTCCTAAAGTACTCCATCTCTCCTGGGCACCTGCTCTTACCCTAATAGCAAGGGATCCTGATTTGGGGTCACCTTGACCCCAACCTCTCTGCTCATCCAGTTCAAGCCCACCCTCCATCAGTGCCCCCCTCCTGTTCCTTGCCCTCTGCATAGTTCTACATTTCTCTCTTCCCTCCATAGATCCTTCTGTTTACTCCTATTTCCCACTGTGCTGGTTTGGATCTGTTATGTACCCCCAGAAAAGCCAAGTTCTTTGATTCCAATCTTGTGGGGGCAGATGGATTGTGGGTAGGACCTTTTCCTTAGGTTGTCTCCATGGAGATGTGGCCCCATCCATTCAAGGTGGGTTGTGGTTCCCTTGCTGGAATCCTCTGTGAGAACATAAAAGGAAGTGACATTTTGAAGAGAGCCCAGAGAAGCTAAGAGACACAGTCTAGAGTTTGACCCCAGGAGAAGCTAAGAGAGAAGCTAAAACAGAAGCCCAGAGACATTTTGGAGAAAACCACAGAAACCAGAAGCTAAACCAGGGAGAGGACCAGCAGACTCCAGCCATGTGCCTTCTCATGTGACAGAGGAATCCCAGATGTCATTAGCCTTTCTTCAGAGAAGGTGTCATCCTCTTGAGGCCTTAACTGGGACATTTTCACAGCCTTAGGACTGTAAATTTGTGATCTAATAAACCCCCATCATAAAAGACAATCCATTTCTAGTATATTGTATTCCGGCATCTTTAGCAAACCAAAACACCTGCCAAACATCTTTTGCCAAACCTCCATTGAGCTGCATATGAGACTTCCTTTCCCTCTCCATCCTCACCATCCTCAACCCCTTGTAATCTGGCTTCTTTCCCCACCTTCTACCAGAGTGCTTTTCTTGATTATGGCCACCCACTATCCATTGTCTTGTTCAGATCCTTTTGCCCCTTGACTTCTCTGCTGCACTCCCCCAATACTGGCTTCTCTGGTGGGGAGCTCAGGTCAGCCTGAGGCCCCCTGAGGCCGTGCTGCTGCCTCCCTGCAAACCTTGTACCCCAGACCCACCTGGGCAGAGCTGCAGCCCTAGGGAGCCACTCACCCTGGCGGCAGCAGCAGGGGCCCTGGAGAGGTATGGAGTTAGGGCGCAGCTGACGGGGGGTGAGGGGAAGGAACAGGGGTGGCAGGGGTGTGGAAAAGAGAGAATGGGAAGGCAGGGCATGGGAAGGGGAGAAAGGATAAAGAGACATCCTGCATCTTCTTTAACATTTAAGTCACCCTTGGGTGACATAAAGACTCACTCTTCAGTCTCAGCAGTTAGATGGGGAGGAATGAGTGGGGGTGTTGAGGTGAGGAGGGTGAAGGCAGAGAAGAGGGAGAAGGGGGTGAGGAAGGAGATGGTGGTGAGTAGAAGTGAGGGACAGTGGAGAGGAATGATGTCTTGAGATGAAACTGGAGGTGTCCACTTCAAACCACCTCTTCCTGGGTTGGAGGAGCTACAGTCTCCTACCAGAGACAAGCAAGAGGAACATGAAGCAGGGATGGAATCTAACTGAGATGGGTGGGCAGACAGCAGTCACCCCTGGGGGAACGGGGGGTTACATCAGTGCCTGGAGAGGCCATCCCTGGTGTGAAAATGGTCCAAGAACAGAATTGTTAAGGAAAAGGAAAGTAGAGATTGAATCTTGTCATATGACCAAGGTCTTACTCATCATACGTATCTGATTATTCAAAAGCCCCTTTTCCAAATCCCAGAGGCACCACAGGATGTCAAGACAGAGAAACCTGCCTGCATCTGGGCACATCAGAAAAAATGCTTCCATTGTTCTCTCTCCAAAATCCAAATACGTATAGGCCAGGCAAGAAAGAGACCGTCTAGGGTTTCCAAGGGCCCATAGGTTAGAAAACATCCATACAAGTCTCTCAAGCCATTTATCCTCCTGAAATACAATGATAAGTGAATTTCTCTCTTCTCTTCTGCACCCACCCAGCCTCTATCTTGGCTCTTTCTCGCCATCTGCTTTGTTCTATGTTTATTCTTGTGTTTGTGGCCCTCCTCCACCAGAGAGTAAGTTCCTTGTAGACAAAAAGTTCTGATCCAGTTTAGTTTTCTCCACGATCTTTGAGTTCCTGCCCTCAGTGGGAGCTCAAAGAGCTACTGAATTGAACGGAACTACACTGAATTCTACAGAATTGAATCCTTGCCTTCTTGACACCCTCTGGGCTGCTGATTCGTTCAGCTACTCCCCAACCTCCTGTTTCCTCAGGAAAAGAGCTCCTGAGTCCTTCATCCAAAACCTCCATTCACAGAGCAATTACCATGAAAGAGCCTTACACAGAATCCTGCTTTTCCTCTTTCCAGCACCCTCAGGGGGGAAATGAAGCCAATAAGGGCACATGGACACAGCACTTTGGTTTGATAATACCCTTCCAAGGACCTGTATTTGCATGCACCTGAAAGGAAATCAAGCATTACCCCTTCCTCGCAGCTGCAGGTCAGTCTAAGTTGCCAAGGAGGACACAGGCAAGCACAAAGCAGCTGTGTTTTGGTAGGTATGCTGCAACATACAATTTCTCCAGTGTCCTCACCATATAATTCCTCTCATTACAGGGCGTGATGTGCATTGAAGGATGACTGATGAGTACTTCTGAGGTCCGTCCCTCATCCGTGGATCTTATGCCAGTTCTACTTAGTATTTTTTTTTTCCTTTTTACTTCCCTGCCAGAAAAGGGGTTGTGGTTTGCTTCAAAAAATACTACAAAACTCAGAACTGGCGAGTGTCAATGGCTCTAAATTTAGCAAATATCGTTCTTCCCACCCTTTCAAGCCATGCCTCGGCCCTGAAGTCAAAGTTGAGTTTGTTGACTGGTTTCCCACGCCTTCATCTTCACATTCAACTTGGATCTGTTAATTGCTAAAAGGTGCATACCCTGCATCCGAGGAGGAAGGGCTGACCCCCGTGCAAAGCTCCTCGCCCAGCCATTTCTGCAGGGAACTCTGCCCCAACCTCCAACTCGCTTGGCAGACAGCAGGCGTGGTGTGGGTGGAGATGAGAAAAACATCTGCGTTTCTCATCTGCTGTTCAAAATACAGCATTCCCTAAAAGCCTCTGGAAAGCAGGACAGACAGTTCTAACTGACTGGAAACCACTGCCCAAACGGATGATTTGGAAAACTGATTTCATTCTGGAGTCATGGGTGTGGCACTCTCCAGTAACCATTCGATCGGTCCATGACCTTGTTTCTGCATCCATGTCATTCCAAAAATAGTTATGACTATTTTTTTCATAAGTTTCAGTGTATCAAATGCCATCCAATTTCACATATGTTGTGTGTGCAGCTTTATAGTTTTGGAAAGAACAACACACAAAGATGTCTGAGCAAGAGGTAAGCACACCAAAAAAGAAGGTGAGAGGGGTTTTGATCCTTATATTCCCTGACAATTAAGACTTTTAAAGCCTAATAATTACTCCTATCTCTGCCACATGCTGTCCCCTTCCAATGGCACCTAGTTCGGTCTTGCTCCTGGTTCATCTGACCATAACTTGTTTGGGATGATCCACTAATAAGTAAAGCTGATTTTGAGACAAATTAGCTACAGGGGGCCCACTCCTTTCAAGATTTGGTGATGGAGATAAAGCCCTATTAAAATCGTGTAGCACGTTGATAAACTGGCATGGTGTCTAATACAAATTTCAAAATACTACTCATAATAAACCTTGTACTTAAATAGCATGAATATTTTTTCTTTGAGTTCTGTAATAATCATCAAGCCTTGCTATAACAAAAGTCCAACATTCTCAATTCACAGAAATGGGAAGAAAACCAGCAAGTCTGAGAGAATGAGAATGAGAAATCTGATTTCACAGTTCTCGGTCAAATCAGCTATCCTTTGGAGAGAGTGAAGACCTACGGGCTTGAAAAGCAAGCCAGCTTGTCAACCTAAGACCGAAACACACAATAACCACAACTGGTCATTTTAAAGGGCAGAGACGGCAGGAAGGAAGAAAGCACTGAAGAATCCTGCCAGTGTTGCCAATTCTTCATCCCTTATCACTTGAAGAACTTGTTCAGCTTTCAGAGGAGCTGCTCAAACCACAGAAAGGTTTCCTGTTGGAGCCCCCAAAGGAAAAATGAAACAGATGTCAGCTCAGAGAACACAAAATGATTTATCATCCTTTCTCCCACCTACCTCTTCTTGCTTTTCATATTCGCTGTCTCCTGCCATCATTCTGGGGTAAAGGAAAACTTGCTGTTGCCAGTTGCCAAACGTGTTCCCAGGAAAGTCCTCCTTGGTTTACAGACCTGTTTGTGATATGGGATGTTTTGCATCCAAGATTCAACTTGGATCAGTTAATTGCTAAAAGGCGGTGATGGCAGGCCTTTTTCATTTCTGCGACAATGCACCTCTGAGGTAGGTTTTCTATCACACTGAGGAATCTGAAAGGGAGGTTTTCTTCGGTTCTGCATAGCACTTTTATGCCAATTTATATATATTATGTCCCCCAGAAAAAGCCATATTCTTTGATGCAGTCTTCTGAGGGCAGATTGATTAATCTTTTTGATTAGGGTGTGACCTCTTGATTGGATGTTTCCATGGAGATGTGACCCACCCAACTGTGGGACATAACTTTGATTAGATAATTTCCATGGAGGTGTTACCCCACCCATTCAGGGTGGGTCTCATTAAATCACTGGAGTCCTATGAAAGTGTTCACAGACAGAAGGAGCTCAGAGCAGCTGAGAGTGACATTTTGCAGAGCAGCTAAGAGAGGTCAAAATGCCCCAAAAGCAACATTTTAAAGAAAGCACAGGAGCTGAGAGAGGAGCTGGAACACAGCCCGGGATGAGCAGACGCCAGCCACGTGCCTTCCCAGCTAACAGAGGTTTTCCGGATGCCATTGGCTTTCCCTTGGTGAAGGTATACTTTTGTTGATGCCTTAATTTGGACATTTTCATGACCTTCAGACTGTAACTGTGTAACCAAATAAACTCCCTTTATAAAATCCAATCCATTTCTGGTGTTTTGCATAATGGCAGCATTAGCAAACCGGAACAAACTTATACCAATCTGCACTCCATCTCACAGCTTTCAAAAGGTCACATCTCTGTCTGCATGAACTTTTATCCCGACCCATTAGATCTCTGTCTCATAAGTGGCCATCTGACACAGCGATGACATTGGAGAAACAAATATTTTTGACCATATTTTAATACCTTGTTACTACACAAGTGAAGAATCTCCAACATAACTGTTGAATTTTATACCCTCAACCCTCTTGTTTTTGAAAAAGACCTAGCTCCCAGAGATGAATGAGGAAAACTCTAAGAAGATGCTAAGGAAATCCTTACAAATAAAAAATCTTACAGCAGAGGAGTTTTGCCTTTTTTAGAAATAGAATCAACTATGTCACTAGTCGAAATTCCAGCCCAGTGGTTCAAAATCCCGATCGTTTGCCATCAGTGAAAGCCATTTGCCAAATCTAAATGTAACCAGCTTTACCTGGGCAACACTTGGTCACAAGCTATCTTCTTGTCTCCAGCACATGTTAGGATTTGATTTCTTCCTCCAACTCTTTGTTTTTGTGTCCTCAAAGGTTTGGAGTGGAATCCAGTTTGTTTTCCAGAGAAAACATTCTGTACAAACTCCTCCCGGGAATGTAATGCCATGATGAGTTTCTGTTCAGTGGTCTGCATTTTTGCCTTTTGATGAGACATCACTTACACCTTTCTGTAACAACAGGTGTACTGATTTAGGTTCATGTATGAAATCCCCATTGCCTAGAGATCACAGCTGTCACCACAACCTTTCCATTGTCTGTTCTATGGGCAACACAGAGAATGCATGTCTTCCCTCAATCCTTACTTATCGTCCTCTGCAGACACTTTCTAAAAATTGCCACTCACATGACAAATGGCTGCTTTTACATCACTCTCTACTTGTTTGCACCACGTCTTAAGTGCTCCAGCTTAAATTTATCACATGGCCTCACCAGGGAATAGGGATATATAACTCTCAATCTTTCCGGCTATGGGTTTTACTGAAGGTGTCTAATGCACCTGGATTTTAAAGTCATGGGAAAGAGGGACAGATCAAGTAAAGGATGTGGCAAAACCAATTTCTGGAAGGAGAGAAAAAGAATGCAACCCAGGCAGAAGAAAACAGCATTCTTTCCCATGGAACGTAGCCATAATGAAAGTCCTACACGGACTTCAGAATTCACATCCATAGCCATGCATTTCTATCCCAATTACTCATCACCATGGCAACTAGGTATTCCCAACTGACATGTTAAATATAATAAAGACACAGAAGAATGAAAAAAAATTGCCAAGAGATTAGTCTCCTCTGGGTGTGTAGGATTTTTTTTTGGTGGTATTTTAATAAGCTTCAGCTTCTGAAGGAAGGTTTGTGTTCATCATACCCACTTCTCTGACACTGTGACTTAGCTCATTTATTTGTTTATTCAATGTTCAGGCATTGAAATCATCTGAAGGGTGCAATGAAACACGGATTGCCGGAACCAATCCCCAGAGTATCTGATTCAGTAGTTCTGTGATGCAGCTTGAGAATTTGTTATCCTAACAGATAGTGTCAATCCTGCAGCCCTGGGGATCACACTTTGAGAACTGCTTCTTAGCTCGGTACTGTAAGATTTCACAAAGAGAAGGATGCTTTGGAGATGAGATTGCCAACATGAGCCACCACACCAAATCATTTCTACAGGCTTTTCTTTGGAAAGCCCTTGCTCGTTTTCTTCTTTAGTTTAGGGCTTAAAACTCTAAAATTGACGTTAGCAAAAAGCGTGCAAGCCAAGGAAAACTGACAATCATACTGACAACATTCTAAATTATCTCAAATAGAATTACCACAAATTTAATTTAGTTTAACAGGAAAGTTTTCACATGTTAAATAAACACCAATTGATTGCTAAAAGCCTACCCACTGAAGATTAACTATGTAAGAGACGTGGACTTATGACATAACTGCTAAATCCAACACTTAACAAGTAATAACAAGCTGTCTCATTAGAAAGAAATCAAATGACGATGGAAGAAATTTAATTTTTAAATGTGAGTATTTTCCGTCAGTAGATTTGCAGATGCGTGGCAGCAAACAAGCTTGCTTTGGGATAAAAAATTTTCAAAATGTTGTTCTTTTCTGGCTTCATTCAATAAGCTGCTCACTCCGTGGTGGTTAATGTGTCGCTGCCTCACTTAAGGTAGACATGAATGTCCATACAGATCCTAAAGAGAGGGCATACAGGTTCTAATCTTGATTTCTAATCTCAGAGCACAAAATAGTAACAACTG
>PVKY010010077.1:0-12862 GCA_004027775.1 Bradypus variegatus
ATTAACAGAGGTGCCCTTATTTTAAGTACCACTAAGAAAGATAAGCAGATACTTCCAATTAAATAAGACACACCATTGACTGATAAATCAGATATCCAAGATATTAAAATGTGGAGAAAAACAAACAAAAAGAAGGTCTTAGAATCAATGAAATAGGGGACTTCACACTTTTTGCTGCTTCTTGCTTCAGTGGGCCCTAGTCAAGTGACCCCATTGAACTGAACTGATGTTGGGGTCACACCAGTGTACAGTTTCCAAACCTCAGCACCCTTGATCTGGGGCTGCTACTTCTTTGCCGTGGGGGGCTGTCCTGTGCATTCTAGCAGCATCCCTGGTCTCCACTTAGTAAAGGCCTGGCGCATCCTCCCACACCCCAATCGTGACAGTAGAAAACGTCTCCAGACATAGCCAAACATCTCGGGGTGTGGGATGGTGGTGATGCAAAATCAGCCCAGGGTCGAGAACCATTGTACCAGGCCACAGAGGCTTAACAGGTATGTACGTGTGCTGCACACACACAAAAGGAATGGAGAAGATTGGGAAACAGGAAGTTATACAGGTTTCTTCATCTCAGGTTTTTCAAGAGTCTCCAGAATGCTGAAGGGAACGCTGACTTCCCAAAGGGGAGGAGGACAGGCAGGGCTTCCCACCCATATCTGATTAAAAACTCATTTTTTGGCAGAGCACCCGATGGGTCTAGGATTCCATGGGATCCACCTCGGAAAGCACAGCCCTAAGGAGCCCTGGGCATGGGGGCCGAGGAGGGAAGACGGGGGCTGCACCCTTGTTCTAATGCCATAGCCATTTTGGTGAGTCATGTCTCTGGCTCCCATCCCCTCATTTCTCAGCCCCCCAGCAGCTCAGGGCTGGGCGGGGACAGCTCTTGATACACTTTCTAGGCGAAGGAAGGAGTTTGGCAAGCCAGGGCCTCCGGGCCGGGGTGCCTGAGCAGCTCCTCCAGCCCTCCTGGGAAATGCCCCCAGCACTAGCAGAGAGGGAGAGGCTGCTGCGTGTGTGTGCGTGTGCGTATGCATGTGCGTGTGTGTACAGGGGGTGCCCAGGGCTGCTGGCCTTTGGAGGGACATCTCCAGGGACCCAGAGGGCAAGCCCCCAGGTGTGGCCGTGCCCTGCGCTCCCAGCCAGCAGCCCACACTGCTAGCCTCAACACACCCATACCTTCCTCTCCTCTTCCCATGACACTGTCCTATCCCGTGTCACAGACCTGTCTGGGTGGGAAAGCCAGCCAGGAGACAGAGCCACGCCTCATATTATTCAGCCTGGCATTTCTATCGTCAGAAAGAAAAACAAAAAACAAAACAGAAGGAATGTTCAGAACAACCTATCCTCATCCGGCAGCTGAGTGGGCTCAGCTCTGGGGGCTAGCCTGAAAAGCAGCCCTTGCTGTCATACCAGGAAACACAGTAAATTCCCCACTTCCCACCCCAACATAGGGTTCCTTTATTTTCCTTTTAGTTCTTTTTTTGTTGTCATTTAATTTATGTAATACATACACAATTTTTTTTTAAAGCCTAGAAGAACTTTCAAAAGAAGAGCACCATCTTCGGCCTGGTTTTACTCTTTCTACCATTCCCAACTTTGAGTTCTTCCAGTGGCGACTGTTATATCCCTAAATAATGTGCTTCCATTTTACTTTTGTTTCTTAGTTTATCAATATTAGGCAAAAAGATCTGGCCCCACTCCCTCTGCCTCCTGCCTCCCTTCTCCCAACCCAGTATTTGATAATCCTACTATGATTTTTAGTCCATGCCTCGGTTACCTTTCTTGTATCATGGAAACTATTTAAACCTCTGACTGCTTTTGGCCCCATCAACTTTACCCAGGATTGCAACTTCCCATCATGCAAGCTGGGGCTTCCACTGCGGCTTCTGCCCTCCCCCGCCTACCTGTCCCCACCCCTCTCTGGCTACAACTTTCGGTTCTGTTTTTTCAAAGCTGTGAACCTTTCAACTCCAGGCTGCAACCACAACTGCATCTGTCATGCTCTGCCTCCAGGTTGACACTTGGAGTTAAAAACCAATGAGGAGGTCTTGCACACCGTAAGATGGCATAAATATCCACGCAACAACCCCACACTGATGTCAGGCTCTGTTTGGGGACTGACCTCTCATGGGTCTTACAGTTTAGGGTGGAAGAGGGACAGTAAGCAAACAGGAAGTGGGTGAGGCAATAAAACAGCAGACAGCTGGGATCCAGAGTGATGGGGGGGGGCTTTAAATTGAGTGGCCCAGGAACGTTTCTCGGAGGAGGGAACACTTCAAATGGGAAGTGAGCAGCTGTTCTCCCCACTGGCCTGTCCCACAACCTTGCTCCAGGAATCTCAGAACCAGGGTCTACCAAGCCCCCAGGATAAACTTACAACCCATTGAAGGAATATCTGTCTCAACCATCTCCATGTGGATTACCTTCACAGGCAAAAAACTGAGATCTTCACAAGGTCCCCCATTTCCTTTCCAGAGTTCTGTCTGAAAATTGCCTCATAAAAACCTGCCTCCCTAATGATAAATCTATGGTTATGGACATACAGTGCACAAAAATGTCATTTGTAACCAGTACCAAAAAAGGTGGAGGGACAGAGGAGTATAGAAATAGCGTGTGTATGTATATACTATTGAAATTAAGTTGGTATCAAATAAAAAATGATTGTCATATATTTAGGATGTTAAATTTTAACTCACAAAGAAAATCCGTGAAAAGCATATCTAGAAAAAAATGGGAAGAGACAGAATATGGTACAATAAAAAAATCAAATAAATATGAAAGTAGGCATGAATGGAATAAATGAGGGTCAAAAATGAATACAAACTGCAAACAATAAATAGCAAAATGGCAGAAGAAATTCCTACACTACTAATAATTACTTTACATGTAAATGGATCAAATTCTCCACTCAAAAGGCAGAGATTGGCAAAATGGATATAAAAGCATAAACCAACTGTATGCTATTTATAATAGACTCACTTTAAATTCAAAGATATAAGCAAGAAGAAAGCAAAAGGAGGACAAAAAGTATACCATGCAAGTACTATCAAAAATAGAGCAATGTCATATACACTAATGTCAGATAAAATGTCAGATAAAAGAGAGTTTAAATCAAAACTTGTTATGAAGGGCAAAGAAAGTAATTATATACTAATAAAGAAATCAATTCATCAAGAAGACACACAGTTATAAATATATATATGCAACTAATGTTAGAGCCCTAAAATAAAAAAAAAATACAACAACAAAAAACACCTGTCTCCCTTTAACTTCTACTCTGTGATGCGTGATGCCTTCAGGAGACAGAGGAGCAGTTCTGCCCTCTCTTCGGGACCCCCACAGGTTACACAAGGTAAGAGCTCGATGCTTCATCTCACCCAGCCTTCACTCCCAACACACCTGAGATGGCACGAGTGTGAGGCCTCCTGAGCTCATGCCGGCACTGCCAGAGAGATTCCATCCCATCGGGCAATGGGACCACGGGAAGCCCCCAGCCCTGCTCCCTCTAGGCTTTGGTCTGTAACATCCCAACCAGGTTTTGGGCCCCAGCACCCAGAGCCTTGGCCTTCCCAATGCAGATGGACATGTGGCCCCTCCCAGCTGCCCCAAAGTGCGGAGTGGAAAGTACCTGTTGGAGGCAGCGAGCTCCTCTGAGGGCCGGGGCTGGCTGGAATCCCAGGAGAACTGCTGGGACGCTCCCAGGTGGTCTCTGGTCAAAGAAACAAACAAAATAGCTTTGAGAATTTCATAGGGTGGAAACTCAGAGCATCACAGAGAGAACCAGACGGTCAGAGCCAGGAAAAACCAAAGAGCGCTGGCATGTCACCTTCCTGCTCAACCCCCGCTGGAAGACACTTGCTTTCTGCTCCCATGTCCACCTCCCTTCCTGACGCTCATGGATGACAGAGCTTCTCTTCGTTGAGGGCCCTTTTCCCTGCAGCTGGAACTGGAATGAGGTAGACTTCTGGTTAGGTTGCTTTGAAACAGCCTCTGGTGCCTTCCCCACTCCCTCAGGCCACAGAGAGATGTCCCTAAGAGCTCAGGCTACCAATTCATCCACCTTTCCTCCAGTCCCATGGGCTCGAGCTCTGAGATCTCACCTGCCTTCCCTCAATGCCCAGTGCCCACTGGGAACTAAAGCACAGAGGGAGGAGCCCTGGTCCATAGTCTGTGGAGAGACATGAGTCCTCTGCAAAATGAGGGTGACCTCCAAGGTCCTTCCAGGGTCCATGGCTCTACCTCTTCTTTGCATTCTGTGCCAGTTTGGATACATTACATCCCCCAGAAAAAGCCATGTTCTTTAATGCAATCTTTGGGGGCAGTTGTATTAGTGTTGATCAGGTTGGAACCTTCTGACTGTTTCCATGGAGACTGACCTATCCAAATGTAAGTGACACCTTTGATTAGGGTGGACCTCTTGATTGAATGTTTCCATGGAAATGTGGCCCTGCCCACTCAGGGTGGGTCTTGATTAGTTCAGTGGAACCCTATAAAAAGAACTCACAAACAGAGGGACCTCAGAGCAACTGAAAGTGCCATTTTGGAGCTGCAGCTGAGAGACACATTTTGAAGATGGCCATTGGAAGCTGACACTGACATTTTGGAGAGCGCCATTTTGAAATCAGCAGACACCAGCTACATGCCTTCCCAGCTAACAGAGGTTTTCTGGATGCCATTGGCCTTTCTTTGGTAAAGGTACACTTGTTGACGCCATAGCTTGGGCACTTTTATGGCCTTCAGACTGTAACTTTGTAACCAAATAAACCCCCTTTATAAAAGCCAATCCATTTCTGGTATTTTGCATAACGGCAGCATTAGCAAACTGGAACACACTCCAACAAGTGAGCCCTGTTGGGTCTGGCTTGTCATCTTTCCTCCTTCCAACGCCTGGCTGAACAATCCAAGCAGAAACAGAGCCAACACCAGAGCCATACGATCATCCCCCAGATGCTACTTCACCCACGTAACTGCTGTGAGCCAAGACTTCCTACACAATTATCTTATGAGGGAAATAATGCTTTCTCACTATATGTGGTTTGATAATATAGAAAAACACAAAGAAAAGAAGATCACCTGTAATCTCACCACTCACTATCACATTTGTTTATCTGTATGGTCAGTCTGTTTTCTAGGCATGTATCCTTAGAATAAAACAAAAAATCCAGTATACTTCTTTCACATATCAAGTTTTTTGAATGTCTTTCCAAATCACTGAAGGGGCCATATAGTCCAGTGGTTAGGGTCTGTTAATGGTGTTGACTCTGGAGCCAGATTGTTTGGGTTTGAATCCCAGCCCTACATCTTACTACCAGCAGAACCTTGGCTGAACCACTTACCCTCTCAACTCCCTCATCTGCAAAATGGGCACAATAATGGTCTCTACCCAAGGGAGTCATTGTGTGAATTCAACAACTAATTCATTCGTTCATCAATTAATTCAACACATACAAGCATTTTCTAGCATAAAGTTGTTAATACTGTTAGTTCAACATATGTATGTAACATTTTTTATTTTTCCTTTTTTTTTTTACCATTTAATAATGGTTTAATTCCCCCAAAAAAGGTTTTTGTAGGTGAGACCATGAAATTTCCTAACACTTGATTTTAATACATTGTACTAATTTTCTAAAACAACTTAGAGGAATCAATATTTATAGTAGATGTAGTATTTATGCAAAATCTGGCATCAGGTATATTATATATGTATATATATGTATGTGTATGTATATATATTTATATGTATAGATATATAGAGAGCCCAAGATTATATGAACTAGGAAACAGATATATAACTCATACATATAACATTTTATATCAAATACTCTATTACTGGAAATTAGATGGTTTCAAATGTTAAAAACAAAACAAAACCCTTCCAATGGCTTCTCTCCATCGGGATTCAAGAGAACTGGGCTCTTGCCTCGGTTCTGCTCCTAAACTGCTGTGCAACTTTAGGCAAATAACACCACCTCTCTGGTCCTCTGCTTCTTCATCCAAAATGAAGGGGTTCGGCTAACTGATCTCTGAGGCTCCCCCAACACTTCTGCCCTCCAGTTGTGATAGGCTGCCTTATGCACCTGTCTGGGTTTAAGGAAGGGTGGGCTTAGGGCTCTAGGGGCTGCTTTAATCGTGCTAACCTGGTCCCTTTGTGTCTTAAACAGAGAAAATAGAACTGAGGGCAGGTCAGAAAAACAGCTGGGAGGATGGGATCTTCATGGGGGCTAGCCAGGAGACTGGGCTGCCAGCAGGCCCAGTGGCTCCCCTGCAGGAGAAGGGGTGTTCAGGCTGGAAGCGAGAGCAGAGAGACTTGGAGAATTTACTGTGAAAACCACCTGTCAGCTCAGAACCCAGGGAGAGTCATCTAGGCCTGGCTGCTTGTGAGCTTGGTGACCTTTGGAAGCCACTTAGATGCCGTGTTTTGTTTTCCTCAAGTATAAAATGGAGAGAAAGATCCTACTTAAGTAGGGTTGAAATGAGCATTAACTGGATTAATATGTGTAAAGTGCTTAGCAGAACACCTGGCACACAGAAAACGCTTTATCAGTGTTAAATAAAACCAAGAGATTAAGCCAGGCTGGAAGTGGAAATGTGGTAGGACTTAGATGAGAAAACAGCCTTCCTAAAAGGTGGGGCTGGGCAGGGGTGAGGTAAAGGGGTTCCCTGGGCCCAGCCGAGCACTCTGGGAAACAAGCACCAGCTCTCTGTGGGCCAGCACAGATGGACACAGGGCCATGGGCCTCTGGGGTCAGCCATCTGCCGCCCCCTGACCCGGAATGCAGCACAGGCTCGCCTCTGGGTGCTGCGTTCCCGGGAGACATAGCAGAGCTGCAGGCCCCTGGCCCCAAACTCTCTAGACTGGGAAATCCCCAACAGGACCCTCGGCCTCACTTCCCCGGCTGCTGAGGGCCACAGGTGATTCTATCTTAGGGAGCTGCTTGTCCGAGGCTACACCTGGGGAAAGCGGATGACCATCCAATGGCTGTTCAATGCAGGGTGCAAAGGCCAAATGCATGGCCTCAAGTCAAACCACTCCAAAGAGCACCCCCTACTGAGCTCACAAATCCGTCTGGGATCCAGACCTAGGACCCTGGCCTCGTCGTACATGCACACATTCCACCCTGCAAAAACTAACCTCTCCGTTCTAGGAAATCAGCACTTTGTCCTACCCCTGGGACAGCCCAGATCTTAACCCTGACAGGTGACTTATCTCCTAGAAGGTGGAATCTATGGCTGGTTCACCCTTTCAATCGCAGCACCTAGCTTAATGGATGCATGGACAGATGGACAAATAGAAAGAGGGACATTGCAGCAGCATAATGCACATTCCCAGGATGCTTTCCAGGGGCAAACAGACAGCCTCGTTCCTCCTAAAGGCAGGAAACGTTCCCAGGGAACTCTGGTTTTCTTTGAGCTGTTGTCCCTGTTCTGTTGGGGCCTGATGCGCTGTCCTTATTTCAAGAGAAAGGCCCACAGCTGATGGGAAGGCTCTTCCGCTAGGCCATCGCAGGGGTCCCCCATTTATGCTCCGAATCCCTCCTTTCATCCACTTCCCCATGCATCCATCCCTTTGTCCTACTACCTGCAAGACACTGCCAGGCACTGGGGGAGACAAAGGCAGGGACCAGCTTTAAGTCACTCACGGTTTCGTAGACAAGCCTCTGCTCTGTCTCCCCTCCGTACTCCAGCCTTGTCCCCTCCGGTGAATGGGAACCACCAGCAGGAAAGTAACGGGAATGTGCCCGAGAGTAACATGCAGGAGTGCAGCTGTAAGCCACCCCACTGGGAGCCCCAGTTACACAGCAGAGAGCCAAGGTGGCACTGAGTAGCTCAGGGGACAGCTGGAAGATGCTGGCCTGTAGTCAGAGCCCGCTCTGCAGGCTGGGTCCCAATGGAGTGTCTCTTTCTTGACCCTTGCTGGCCTGAGTCACTCACAGGACCCCAGAAGCTGTAGTCCCTTCTCTCCTTCAGTGCCTTGTCTCTCTACTGCAACCTCCAACTGGGCCCCATCAGGGACCACCCATCTCTCTGCCTGAAGGATTCAGCCCAGCCCACCTCCCGGTCTTGGCCGGATCTGGTCAATCCCGCCTCAAAGCCAACAGGGAGCCTGGGGCAGGAACGGAGCCAACCTGGTCCGGATGGACATCCAGAGAGGGCAGCTGGCTCCAGCTGAGTGACCTCACCAGCGGCAGAACAAATCCCCCACCATGACCAAACCACCCACAGGGAGGAAGCCGCTTCCAGGTCCTTTCAATAAAAGATTCCAGAATCCACTTACAGCACAGGAGGTTCAAGATCCCTGGCCAACCCAAAGCAGGAGAGCTGGCAGCTCAGGGCCCAGGCTGGCTTGGACTGGGGCACTTTTGCATGTGCTAGGTCCCAGGTCATCCCAGGTAACCACCCAGCCTCCTACTAACAGGGCCACTGCTGTCTGGCCTGGAAGGTTCTGGAGGCCCAGTGAGGTCAGAGTGGACGAGGTGAGACGTGCTCCCCAGAGAGCCTTCTCCCGCCCAACCCAACTGACACAAAACACATTTTTTCCTAATGGCAACCGTAACTCGATTTGGAGCTCTTGCGCTGAAACCAGGGAAGCCAAACACACACAAATAAACTGACCATGGATGAAACTGGCCCAAGGGAGGCTGCTGTTCTTGCCATCCCTGCTAGAAACCAGACATTTTAATTTCCATATCAGCAGAGGACAGCGGCTGCCCCATGTAGAATATATAAAGAGAGAAAGGAGCTGAGGGGTTGAAAGCCATGTAAATCTAGGTTTCAAAGCACCAATGTGCCCTCTTTAAAATAATAATAATAATACTTTTAAAACAGCATACTAGGCAGGAGTTACTAATTTGTTAACAGTCACTTCCAGACTTCATTTCCACTTGCTACGACTGCATCCCGCCTGCGTGCAGGGTGTTGGCTTGTGGTGGGAAAGCCACAACCAGGTCCCTGGAGCTAGGCCACTGGTTATGGAGATCTGCCTGCCTTGGGTGGATCGTTAAGCCTTGTGCTCCCCCAACCCCCCTAGGGGACTCCTCTGCCACTGATCAGCCACCATAAGAAGTGGAGGAACAAACCATAGGCATATCTGAAGGAGGAGAACTCAAGGCTCCAAGGTACGAAGCCACCTGTCCTCTTCAAAGGGCAGTGAGGAGGATGGTGAGGCTGCAGAGGATGACAGAGGGGGACCAGAAGAAGATGCGGTCACAGGTGACAGGAGCCAGGTGGTGGCTCTCAAAGTGGGGGCCCTGGGCCAGCAGCAGCACCTGGAAACTTTCTAGAAATGCAAATCATCCTAGACCTGCTCAACCAGAAACTCTGGGGAAGGGGCCCAGGGATCTGCATTTCAGGTAATTCTGATGCATGCTCAGGTTCGAGAACCAGGCTCCAAGGCCTTTAAGATCACTAAGGACCTTGGCTTTCATTCTGAAGGTAGGAGAAGCCAGTGCAGGATTTTGAGCAGAGAAGGAACATGATTCAGTGGCCGCTACAGGGGGCTCTCCTCCAAGTGGGCTCCAAGACTGAGGCACTGCAGGCTTTCGGCATGCCTGGCACCCTGGATGTGTCATTTGTAAGTCGAATGTCTCCATCCAGCCTGTAAGTCTTCCAGAGGTGGGGACAAGCTTGAGCTCTTCCCCAACCCCCTGCAGGGAGGAAGCACCAGGAGGTGGGGGTGCTTAAAAGGTGAGGCGTCCAGGGGCCTCTGCACATGACTTGAGCATGACCACGTCCCCCACCAAGAGACAAGACGCTGGGTCAGGCCAGGGGGTACCCAGGCTACCAGACATGACTCATCCCCATCCTTGGAACCAGACTCCTCCATGCTCATTTCACGCCTTGTGGGCATATAGGAGATTCCCCCGATGAGACAGAGGAAGAGCTTGGGAAGCTTTAACCCGAGCCCCGTCCCCCGCTGGGCTGGGCCATGCAAGCTCTCACACCCCTCCCAACACCTGAGACCCCCAATCCTGTGCACACACCACTCAGCTCCCTCCAGCAGGAACACAGCAGCTGGACCCTCACCAAACAGAAAGACACAACACACTTCTCCCCAAACATCTGCCCAGGGGTCCCTGCCAGCCCAAGATGGGGTTCTTGCCGGTGGGGGTGGCTACTGAGCTCAGGCCAGGATTTTTCGTTTCAGGCAGGCTGGAGAGAGCTGATTGCAGCCACCTGGCTCGGGTCCATTTCCTGAGCTTCTGCAAATACAGGCCGAAGCCCTGGAGACCCGGGGGCCTCCAGGAGAAACGCGTGGCAGGGGTGAGCTTGGGGGAGGGGGCTGGGGAGGTGGCAGCTGATCTCCCTCCTGTCGTGGTTCTGAAGGAGAAGGGGCTTCTCAGGCTCTGAAGAAGAGGCGAGTTTTGGGGGCACCAGGGCTGGACGCAGCTGTCACAAAGAAAGGAAAGAAGCGGGACAGAGAGACCTGGCCCTGATGTTTAAAACACCTCTCCAATATTCGGAGGCAGTCCAGAGTTGTGAATAAAAGCTCAGGTGCTGGAGTCACAGGGACAGATGTTCAAATCCCAGGTTGGCACCTCATCACTGAGCGGACGCAAGGGAGGCACTCAGCCTCGCTGGGAGAAAGTGGGAATGATTATCCAGTGGGGGTAACAATCCAGTGGTCCCAGCCTCAGAGGTCGTGGTAAAGAGCAGATGGGGCAGGCAAAGCTCTTAGCGCAGTTTCTGACACAGACGCGGCCCTCAAAAAACATTAAATGGTGAGAATAATCTAAAAACAAAAACCAAACCCTCTCCAACCCTTTCTTCCCTTTCTCTGCTTCCCAACTGCCCCCCTGTTTCCCTGCCTCACCCCTCCTTTTCCTGCCAATCTGGAGCACTCCTTTGAAAGGGGGAGGCAGGGAAGGGCTCCCTCTTGCAGTGCTGGGGTGAAGAGGCATTAGAGTACCTCGATTAGCTTTCCTGAGCTGTAGGGTTTCCCTTAGTGAATCAGACAACACTCTACAAGTGGGGGCATTTGCAACGTGGCTCACAATATCCCATTGCAGCAACTCACAGGATTCTCACAGCCACCCTGTGATTTGGGGGTGGTGGGGGTGGCGGTGGAGGAGGTGCAGGAGCTCTGTGTCCATTTTACAGATGACACAGAGGTTCACGATACCCACAGAATGGAGCCCTGGCCCCTGCAGTGTGCAGCCCCTTTAACGTTTGCCTGAACCACATTCCAGTCAGCAGCTGCAGGTTACAGAGGGAGGAGTGAGGGGCGGGGCCCGGAGTGAGGGGCGGGGCCCGGAGTGAGGGGCGGGGCCCGGAGTGAGGGGCGGGGCCCGGAGTTGCCCTGAGCAATCGCAGCTGGGTGGGGGGAGCAGGCTGCCTGGAACTGCCTGAGCCTGTCTTTCAACCCCTTCAGGATGCCTGACTCAGTTACCTGCTTCCTTACAGAGTACAGACTTGGCAAACACAACACCTGATTATCCACAGGTGCTCACCTGGAAGAACCTGGGTTGAGGGGTAAAGAGTTGACAACGTT
Source organism: Bradypus variegatus (assembly GCA_004027775.1). Lineage (NCBI taxonomy): Eukaryota > Metazoa > Chordata > Mammalia > Pilosa > Bradypodidae > Bradypus > Bradypus variegatus. The sequence goes on from PVKY010010077.1 coordinate 11,489, forward strand.
GTTGGAAAAACTGTCTTGTTATTGAGCCAAATGGGTTGCAAAAGCCCCTCGCCAGCTGACAGACCCTAGTATCCCCACTTCATGGCTGGGAAAACTGCAGGCGAGCTCAGTGAAGAAAACCTGATCAAAACCAGAGGCAGGAGGCTCAGGATCCGGAACCTCAGCAAAGGTCCCTGGCCAACTTCCAGTTTCCCAAACTTGGTTACTCACCAGAATCACTGGGGCCGCTTGTTAAAAATACAGATTTCCAGGCCACTCCCCTGGAGATTCTGGTTTAGGAGGTACAGGAAGCAAAATAACAGCTTCCCCAAGATATCACTCCCAATCCCTGGAATTTGTGAATATTACTCACTAAATAAAAGGGTCCTTTGCAGATGTCAATAAGTTAAAGATCTTGAAATGGAGAGTTTATTCCAGATCACCCAGGTGGTCCCTGATGCAGCCACAAGCCAAGGAGCTGGGAGCGGTGAGGAACGGATTCTCCCATGGAGCCCCAGAGGAGTGGGGTCCCAAGGACACCTTTATTTCAGCCCACTGATACTGATTTCAGACATCTGGCCTCCAAAACTGTGAGAGGATCCATTTCTCTTGCTTTAAATCCACACAGTTTGTGGTCACTAGTTACGGCAGCCCAGGAAACTTATCCAGCAGGTCCCAAAATGGACACTTACACTAGCCGTCTCAGTGACTGATCAGATGTGGGAAAAACTGGTGTAGTCCAGAGTCAAACAGCCACAGATCCCAGCCACAGATATGGAGGTCCCCAGACCAGACAAAAACAAAAGGGAGGGAGGCAGACTTAGGATCAGGGATGACAAGATGCAAGCCACACGGTAGCAATGTCAGGTGATTTAAGGAACCTCCAAAAATGCCTGAGACCTCTCTATCCCACTTAAACAAATCAGGTTGACAAATGTGTCCCCAGAGAGCCACGGCTCTGACATGGGGCTCCGTTATCTATGTTAGCTCCCAGGGGAACCTTACAAGTATCAGAGTAGATTGGTGCAAACCCTTTAGCATGACTGAGTTCTTAGACTCTTTCTTAAGAATAGGCAATGATGAGAAAAAGAGAAAAAAAGACACAAAAGCACTGAGCCCTGTCGTGTGGCAGGGAAGCTGGGGGGAGGGGGGAGGGGAGGGCCGACAGAGAAGGTTCTAGTGAGTAGGCAGGACGCAGCAGGAAGTAGGGGAGGAGGGTCACTCCAGCAGGGCCTGGCCTCTTTCATGCAGCCTTATCTTAAATCCCTGAGGGAAAAGTCCTGTGTCGGACAGGAAAGATGAGTTTCAGATAATAGTGTTCCCAGATAACTGGCCTGGGCAGGCAGAGGCTCATAGGGGGAGCTCAAGGGGAACTTACGTTCCTGGGTGGCCCTC
>PVKY010010078.1:0-12880 GCA_004027775.1 Bradypus variegatus
AGTGTGGGAGGGGTCACAGAGGGTACGCAGGACTGAGGAGGCGTGGGTGGCTTGAGAGAGAATGGGTGGGGGCACAGACTCAGGAAACAGCTGGAGAGATGGGCAGAGGTTAGGCCGGCAGGGATCCCAGACCATGATGAAGATTGTGGGTTTTAACCTCAGGGTAATAGGGAGTCCCCAAGGGGTTTAAGCTCAGTGGGGTAGTGCCATCCTATGTGTAATCTGCATTTCTGGAAGACGTGCATTGAATGGATCTGAGGTACAAGACCCCTGTGGGGAAGACCAGGGGGAAATCTACAGATTGTCAGTAGCTGCTGCTTTCTTGTGAAAGTAAGGGAAAGTAGAAAGTGGGGGAGCAGGATTAGAACTCAGGTCTCCCACACCAATCTAGGGTGCTCGGCACTCTCCTGGGTGAATGATGACTTACACATTGTGACCCTCACAACAGGACAGAATTCTGCCATCGTTCCCACTTTACCTGTGGTCAGTCTGAAGGCGGTACTAAAGTAGGAGATGAAGAAAATGCAAAGGAGTAAAGGGCTTGGCAAAATGTCATGATCCCTCACTGGGCTGAAACCAAGTTGTTTTTCCCCTTGTTTTCCAAATTAACTCAACATTCCAAATGAATCCAGAGAGAATTAGTAGGGGGGCCCTTTCATGTGGATTGGAACTCATAAATTGCAATTTGCTGAGTTGCAGGAAGGCGGAGAATTTCTCTCCACCTCCTCCCACTTGGCACCACCCTGCAGGGTCTGGAAGAGAGAGAAAACTCTTGGGACTGCTCCTAAGTCGGTTTTGAGCTTCATGCGTCAGACTCAGTGAAGGACAGCAGCATTTGAAAGCAGGGAAAATGGCCAGAGGTAGCCAGGGTTGATACCATGGGGTAGAAGGCTGAACCCAAAGACAGAAAGATTGAGGGGCTGTCCTGGGGCCCAAGGAGCTAAAAATATGGGGAGGACCCTCCCCAACATTCTTTATTGATGAGCTCTCTGATAATGGAGTGTGGAGAAGGGCTGTCTAGCTGCTTTCAGCAAACAAAGAAAAAAGACTTTCTTCATAGCTGGATCTGAGGAGTTTTCTCTTTGGAAGTAGACACATTATTGCCAAGAAGGTGCAAACAGAACCAGGGATCCAACGTTTAAGAGGGATTGGTTCCTATAAGTTTACTATTGCTATAGTTATCAGTTGGCCCTGCTGGCCATATCTGTTCAAGTTGGCTTGAAGGCAACGTGTAGAACAGAGCCTAGGTTAATGCATCACTTCCTCCGGGCACACCTTGCGGTTCCACTGTTCATATATATTTCTGAATCCAGAATGACATGGAAGAACTTTTAGGAAAGCAGCATTAAGAGATAGGAGGAGTTTGTCCAACTCTGCGTTTGCCAGTGGGTGGGACACATCATCTGGAGAACAGGGCACAGAGACCTGCTCTGGTGTGGGCTTCCCATTCATGGTAGTTATAAACAAGCCCATTGACTGCATGGTGTGGAAGGATGGTAAACAAGAACTTGTGCACCTCTGGGTCCCTCCTTAATCCTCCCTGATTGCTTCTCCTAGTCAGGTTTGGCTTTCCAGACATGGACCTCTCCTTCCTTCTGTCTGCTGTTCCTTCAAAGAGTAGCAGCCTTGACTCACCCCCAAAACTTGGAATGACCCAAGCTTTCCACAGTCTCCCCCACTCTCCACTCTCAGAACAAGTGAGCAGCCAAGAACCCAGAAGCACAAGTTCATAGTGTTTCTGTATGAGAATTTGCCTTGGGAATTTTTTTTAGCTTTAATAAAACCACTGTTAAAGAGTTATCATTGATACCAAAACTAGTGTTTGAAAATTTGAAGATTGATAGGATATTTGCACAGTCTCAAAGTATCTCTCCATACTAATTACAAAGTAAAAAAAAATAGTAACTTTACAGTAGAGAAAAATGGCAAATGCCACCTTACTCAGTGCATAAATTAACATCAACAGTAATGGGACATACAGCTGTTATGAGCCTTCTAATATAATGCACCAAGAAGGACACACATCACTTCTCTAGTGTTCCTGTCAAAAATGCATAACTCAAATCTGCATATGAAGAAACATCAGACAAACCGAAACTGAAGGACGTTCTACAAATAGTTGGCCTACTCTGGGAAAATGCCAATGAAAGACTGATGATATGTTCCAAAAAGGCATGATAACTAATGTACTGTGGGAGTCTGGATTGGAATCTGGATGGGGAATGATAAGTGAAACTTACTCTCAAACAGTTCAGAAACTAACAGTCATATGTGTATAGAGAGAGACATAAAACAAATGAGGCAAAAGGTTAACAAGAGGTGAATTTGAGTGAAGGGCATATGGGGATTTTTTTGTTCTATATATTGCAATTTTTCTTGAAGTTATTTCAAAAAAGTTAAAAGGTTTTAATTTTCCTTATAAAACAGAACATCTTATTTAATTTTCTTGGGAATAAGACTCTTCTCCAGCCTAAATTTCATCATGCTTCCTTTCAATAGACAGTGTGAATTGTGTAACCCATTAATTTCCATTTTTTCCTTGACTATTAGGAGTCATTCCACAATACAGGGAGGTATCTACTTAGACAAGTCACTTAACTCCAAGTCTTGGCTTTCTTCATTTATGAAGCAGATAAAATAATGGTACCTACTGCTGAGGGTTTTGTAAAGATGTGAAGTGTTCAACTCAGTATGTGACACATAGGAAGCACTCATTTTTGCTTTATTATTATTATCATTTATTATTATTATATTATCAATTACTCACTCAACCCTCTTCAGTAAAATAAGTTTGTGGCAGACTCATGAGAAAGAAGGAAAACTTAGAGCTTGCAAGAGAGAACACTTTCCCCATGTGTACACTATTAATACATCAAAAGTTGTAAGGTCTCACCATAGGACATTCCATGTCCTCTTAAAATATAGTCACAGTTAGTAGCAATAGCAATTGCTTTAGAGCCAGATAGGCTGATTCAAATTCCAACTCTGCCAAGTCACTCACTTTGTAACTGGTTGACTGAAGAAGGGCTAGGTTATGCTGCAATAACAAACATCCCTCAAAGACTCAGGAGCTTAAAACAAGGTTCATCTCTCACTCACATGACGTGTTGTTACAAGCTGGTGGGAGGCTCTGCTCCGTGATACCCTCCCCCCAGGCCCAAGGCTGGTGGAGGCTATACCATCTGAAAAGCCACCGGCTGCCTTGGCTGTAGAAGGGCATGAAGTACTCACATTTTGTTGGCCTAAGCAAATGCCTGGCCACATCTAAATCCAAAGGAAGTATAATCCTACCATTTTTCCTGAAGGCAAATCAGAAATATTTAGTGAACAGCACTGATAGCCAGCACAGTCCCTTTGAGCAAGTCCTTTACCCTCCCTGAGTGTCAGTGTCCTTTTTGTAGAAGGTGAAAGAATATTGCCTGTATCTCAGCGTAGGTGTGAGGATATACTGAGATAAACTGAAAGAAGCACTGAGACAGAGACATAATAGCTACTTGTTACAGTAAATTCTACTCCTGGCCCTCATTCCCCAGCTGTCCAGAGGAGCAACATTGTCCTTGTGGCTATAGATAGGGAGAAAGGGGGCAAGATGGTGACAGACTAGATAGATAGAAAGATGATAGATAGATAGATAGATAGATAGATAGATAGATAGATAGATAGAAAGATACGATGGATGAATAGATAGTAGATGGATAGATACAGATGATGATGATAGATAGACAGATGATAGATGAGAGAGAGAGACAGATGATAGATGAGAGAGAGAGAGAGAGAGAGAGAGAGAGAGAGAGAGAGAGAGAGAGAGAGAGAGAGAGAGAGAGAGAGAGAGAGAGAGAGAGAGAGAGAGAGAGAGAGAGAGAGAGAGAGAGAGAGAGAGATCCAGAAATTAGAAGTCTGTCACTTTTTAGGAAAAGTAAAAGCCAAGAAAGCCACAATAAGAAATAGAGACAATTTCTCTCAAGGGTACAGAGTAAAGTTTCTTCTCATTATTCCTCTGGTTCCACTGGGTTTCAGGACCTATCTGGCACTCAGTGGTCTCCCGACAGGACTGCGCTATGCAAAATTTGCATTTATTCGGTATCTCCTGTGTGCCAAGCCCTACGCAAAGCCCTGCGTGGATCAGATCCTGCAAGCTAGGGGGGTTGGGAGAGGATTTTAGATATGTAAATAAACTGAAGCGCGAGTTGACAAAGGGATGAGGGCAGCAGCGCTAAGTGAAGGCTGAAGTATAAAGTCTGCACCAGCCTCTGGTCCACATTGAGCACCTGGGACTAGGGGGTGGGGGAACTGGGATAATGACCCCATCCCTGCAGTGCGGGACCTGGCATCCCCTAGCCTACTGGGAAGGCTGGTGTCAAGACACCAGGGGTGGTAGCGCCAGCTGCCGTGGCTTTGACCCGCCCCCACCCCACCCCTGCGCAAGGCCAGGCTCTGAGTTGCGTGTGAGGACACCTGGGAAGTGCCATCTTTGGGTTCAGATTCGGTCGGGGCCCCAGCCAAGCTTACCTCTCCAGATGTACACAGCGCCTCCCTGTGGGGCGCAGGAGAATTCTAATTTTCTTCTTTCCTGGCTTATCTCAACGGCCCTTTTCTCCAGTTAATATGTAATTACTGGTACTCAGTTTTTTTATTTTTTTATTTTTATTTTTTTGTGTGTGTTTTTGTTTTCTTGGTAGTCAGTTTTTAAGTGTTTTATAAACACTTCCGTAGGCCATGGATTCTCTCATACCAATATTTCACAAACTTCAGTCACTCTAAACCATATTCACAATTTTTACACGCATACTATTATTTAATTACTATTTGCTTTCACATTCATAATCTGCTAGTCCTCTTAATTTTTTTTAAATTCAAATGCCTCCTTTAGTCTCATTTTATGCAATGGCATTTAGAAAATGGCTGGTTTACTATGCAGTTTTCTTCCACTGTACATTGAAGAAAATTTATAAGGATAAAAATTTTTTAACCATCCTTATTGGAATGGGTACCTTGCATTTAAAATACACCCTTATGGCCATGTATAAAAAGCAGTCTGCTCTGGGGGAAAAGAGCAGATGGGGCTTTTCAACAAGTTAATTTTTCAACCTTGAAAAAATTGTAGAACCTCTCTAGGCCTCAGTTTCCTCATCTGCAAAATGATTAAACAGTTCACGGCTTTCAGGGTTGTTTGAGGATGCAAGAAGATGATGCATATAAAGTACCTATCACAGAGCCTGCTGTGATAAGTCCCTCATTCATTCATTCCATAACCAGCAGTTAAGCCACGTGCTCACTACTATGGAGGATTTACAAGGGAATAAGACACTATCGAAGCCGTGTAGTTTGCAAGCCAGTGTTCCTGTATAAACATACCTAGAACATAGAGCAGGAAAGCCGGAAATGTCTCATGAGCAGCCCAGGTAAAATGCAATGAGAGTTTGAAGAAGGAAAAAACAACTCCCAGCTGGGAGCCAGGGGCGGCTTTGTGGAGGAGGGGCCTTTTGAGCTGGGCCATGAAGGATGGGCAACTTCTGAGTGTGCAGAACTGTGGGGAGGGCATTCCGGAAGGATGGGAACTGCTTGGGCAAAATCACTGAGGTAGGAAAGAGCGGAGCATCCCTTGTCCTCTGAATTGCCTTGGCATTTGGAAACAGAAGCCTCCCTTCTCTGTCACCCTCAATTTTGGTGGAGGGCTTCCACTGGGGTTTAGTGATCCAGGTGGGCCACCAACATTCTCTTGGATCTTTAAAGTATCCCGCAGATCCAGGCCTGCTCACCAAATGCCACGCTGTCCTCCCTGCCTGCCATTTTCCTTGCCTAGTCATTCTAGGTCCCCGTGAGGCTTCCTATCCACAGGAGAGGGAACCCTGTGTACAGAAACACGGCCTTGGGAGGTGACAGGGAAGTTTAGTCTGGGAAAGGAGGACTTACAGAGTCATGACCCTCGTCTTCCTATACCTGTTTTGGGAGCAGGGATCAGCCCCTCTTGGTGAGATCCTCGGGGAGTAGAAGGGGGATGAGTGAGGAGCATTGTTCTGTGCTGCCCCTCGGTGCTGCTTTCTCCCCTGGGGACAAGGTGAGAAGAGCATTTGGCCTCCATAATTTTGGACTTCCTGCTTTGGAGTGGGGGTTGGGATAGCCACAGACTCAGGGCCCTTTTGCCTCTAAGACTTTGTTTTTTCCCAAAAAGTCACCAGAAAATCTCCCATCCCTGCTACCTGGGTTCCTGTTAGCCCCTGGCCAAATCAGCTCATCCATATTTTTAAGCCTCCATTGGCTGTTTTCAGAATGTCAGGGCCAACAAAGTTTGGAAACCATCTTCTCCAAGCTCCTAGAGGTCCCAGACAAGGTTGTACTTGTTTCTGTCCATGGCCTTAGGACTAACTGGGCACCTCATGGACCCTAACTTCACATCTGCCAAACGGCATTGGGTCTACAGGCAAGCCAGATACAGCAAGGAGCAGTGAACTGTTGCTGTCACAGAGCATGGAAAGCCCAGGAGTAGGACCCAGCCCAACTCCAGCCCTTCACCAGCCTCCCCCTGCCTGTGGCCTCCTCTCTTCTGGGTTCCAACCCCCCCCATAGATTTCACATGGTAAAATCTGCAAAGAATAAATGTCAAGCTGAGAAAGGAACAGGGGCCTCCTTGGAGACTGACTCTTTTCCCGGGTCCCACCAAAGTCTACCCAAGGCCAGGCCTGGCGGACAGAGCGGGCAGCCATCATGTCTCTGGTAGGAAACGTACATGGGTCCCCAGAACAGAGAGAAACTCCAAACAAAGAACACATCCAATACCCCACACACGTGTTCCGAGGGGAGAAAATTCTTGGTATTTCATTATCCCAAGCTGGAGCCGAGAAGGGAATTTTCAGCCACAGTGTCTTCTGAGGGTCACAATGTCTGTCTTTTCTTTTTTGATCTAAAATAAAGAAAAAGAAAGAAAGGAAGGAAGGGAGAGGAAGGGGGTGGGGGTGAAGGAAAAAGCCTCCTTGCGGTAATTGAATTACTGAGCTGGCTCCTGGCGCTGAAGTTGCAATCCAAGAGGCCTTTGTGTGTAGTATCTGGAGGAACCGGGACAGCAGCCGGGATTTCAAAGGGAAGCCAGAGGAAGAGTGAGCAGGGCCGGGGCAGCCAGGAAGCTAATAAGGATGGAATGGGCTAAGGAAGGGAAGGGGGAGCTGCAGAAATTGAAAGCTGAAGACTTGCCTTGCTCCGGGCCTGCCCTGACCTAGGGTGGCTGCCCTCTCACCAGAAACCCAGGGGGAGGGTGGGACACGAGGGGGGCTGCACAAGCAGGAAGGTCCTGGCAGGGCCAAGGCTTGCCCCCAGGAGGCTGTGCCTGACCAGGGCAAGGGTGGAAGGAATTAACACCCGCTGAGCACCCAGTATTTGCCAGGCTCCGGCAAGGACCCGGGGTCATAATAAAGTTCCCATTGACCAACACACAGCAATAAGATGCATTTGCTAAGCACCCACTGTCAGTCAGATGCCCCAGCCCGTGACCTTAACCACCACTCTTTTTCATAGTCTCATTTCATCCTTACAGCAGTCCTGCCAAGTAGGCCTAGTTCCCAGAGGGGAAACCGAGGCACAGCAAGATTAACTAACTTGCCAAAGCTTACACAGGCTGAGCTGGGATTCAAATCTGTGCAGTCTGACCCAAGAGCTGAAGAACCTTCCATCTAGCCTGCTGGGGCGGAGTGGAGTGTCTGCCGACAGCCTACAGCCTAACCATATGATGGCCCTCTCTGGTTCCTGGTTCAGTCAGAGGGAAGGAAGCAGAAAGAACATGGGCAGGAGTGAGCTGCCTTGAATGCCCCACTCACCAAGCCAGAAGCTGTTGCCTTGGTGCCCATGTGGGGCTGAGGTCTATACTGCTGGAGCAAAAAGAGATTTATCTTGTAAACAAGGACTCCAGTCACTATTCTGTCCTCTGAAAATATTTTTCAAGAATTTTGTACATGACTGTAACAGAACCCCGTTGCTTAGAGCAGTTTTTCCACCTTGGCAGTAGTGACACATGGGGCTGGAGAATGCTTTCCTCTGGGCAGCTGTCCTAGACACTGAAGGATGGTTAGTAGCATCCCTGGCCTCTGCCCACTAAATGCCCCCCAGCCCCAGATGTGACAACAAAAATGTCTCCAGAAATTGTCAAGTTCCTCTAGGGAAGCAAAAATCAGCCCTGCTTGGAAACCACTGGCCCAGACTCTGGCTGCTGCTCACTCCTCTGCCACCTCTCCCTAAGCTTCATTCTAACCAAATACCCTATTCCCAAACACACCTTGCTCTGCGGTGCCTCGGGACCAGGGCACATGCTGCACCTGTGCCTGGAATGCTCTCCAGACACCTGTGCATCTTTAAAGACCCATCTTCAATTTGCTTACCATGCAAAGCCTTCCCAGCCTTTACTTCTACCCCACCCCAACCCCTCTCCCTCACTGTGTTAGTGGCCCCTTCCCCTGTGATTCCATAATATCTAGAAAATTCCCCAGTGCCATGTTTTTCCAACTGTCTCTCTCCATGTCAGTCTTGATCCCTGGACTCTCAGCCCCTTGAGGGAACAACAATCCCACGTGCCTGATACATAGTGGGTGTTCAACAAATGTTTGTTGAATGGATACAGGTAATGTGTTGATATGGAACAGCCTTACCTGGTAACAAAAGCAGATCTGGGAGGAGCACAACATGGGCAATCCCTGTATTTAGTCAACAAACAGTTCTCAGAAACCTACTAGGCGAACAAGACAGACCTGTTCCTGTCCTAGTAGAGCTCAGAATCTAGTGCAGGTGGCTACTAAACAAATGATGAACTGATGACTGACTGACTGATTGAGGGTAATTGTGATGAATGCTATGACAAGGTGACAGAGGTCAGGGTGGCCATGTCTAACAGAGGGGCCTCAGAGTATCTGGAGATGGTCAGATACCGAGGAGGTGACATTAAAGAGGAGACCTGAAAGGTGAATAGACATTCACCAGAGGAAGAGAAGGAAGAGTGTTCCAGGAAGAGGGAACAGCATGTGCAAAGCCCACGTCACTGGAAGGAGCAAATATGGGGAGTGGGGGGCGCATGGGAGGGGAGCGAAACGTGTGTGATGAGGCTGAAGCATGGGATGGAGCCTCAGTGACCTCACCAGTAAGGCACATGGACACAATCCAGGGTGCTGGGGGAGACCCAGGAAGGGTTTCTGCCCCAGCTGCTAGCTATGCTGTTGGTGGGTTCTCCCAGCAACCTCTTCCATGTTTCCCTATGGGAGAGTGAGCATTTGGGAAACAATGGAACACCAGGCAAGTGAGGGAGCAGGGATGAGAGTCCCATCAGCAAAAGGTTCGCTTCTTGCTTAGATTTAGCCTGAATTGACTGTGATGGTGACTTGTTCATGGGCTGGAAAGTAGGCAGAGGAGCCACACTCACAGGGAAGATTCAAGGTTCAAGGGCTGAGGTCAGAAGGCCCTGGGAGACCAGCTGGGCAGCCTTCTCTGCTCAGAGGTAGGAACTGGTCAGCATGACCAGCGTGGACTGGGCACTGGCTGCTGAGACTTGACCTGCATTGTGTCATTAATGACATGGATTTTATTGACTCCATTGTACAGATGGGGAAACAGGGACCAAAGAAGGTAAGTCTTTTGCCCAAGGTCACATAGCCAAAAGAAGCTGGCGTGGGATGTGAAATAAGGCCAATGAGAGTCCACAGCCCATGTGCCTCCTGGAGAGGCTCAGAGATGGAAAGGGACACACCCCAGGTCCCGCAGCCAATAATCACAATGGGTAACAGCTACTGGTCAAGCTGTGCAGCTCTGGGTCGCACCATCTAATCTTCACACCTTGGTGAACTAAAACCTATTGACAATCCAATGTTTCAGATGAGAAAACTGAGGTCTGAAAGCTAGGAAACAGCAGAGCTAGGATTTGAAGTCAGGCAGCCTGACTCCAAGGTCTGTTCTCAGCCATTACACGGTAAGCTCCCTTTAGGAAGAGCTGGGACTAAACTCTGACCTCAGATGCCCAAGATGAATTTATAGAAGCAGCAATGCTTGTCCTCCCATGGCGAGAGTGGAGACCTACATAGACAACCTGACAGGTGACATGCTTCTTAAAATTCCTACTATGGTGTCAATGACTACTCTGTGATTCTTTCCTTTCTGGGTGGTTGGATGAGAAAGAAGGGAGGGGAGGGCTGGACTGGGTGCTAATTTGTGGAACAAAACCAAATTTGTTGGAAGAAGTTTCCCTCATCCTCTCTGTGAAGTGCTAAGGCTGGAGGGCGGGCCCACGGAGTGGTGGTGATGCTGGTGCCCCACTGAGAATTCTAGTGGAGACTTTGGAAGATGGTTTCCCATTTCATCCTTCCCTCCATGATCTCTCCCTCCCTTCTTCCCTCCCTCTACCATCTACCCATTTCTCCATTCTTTCATCCATCTATCCATCCATACTTTCTTCCATCCATTCATCCCTTCCTCCTTCCTTCCTTCCTTCCATCCATCGGTCCATCCATTCATCCTTCCCTCCTTCCTTCCATCCAACCATCCACCCATTCATCCATCCACCTTACCTCCTTCCATCCATCCATCCATCCATCTGCACCTTCTTCCATCCATCTCTCCATTCTTTCTCGATTGTCCCTTGTGCCAGTTTGGATGTATTATGTCCCCCAAAATGCCATGTTCTTTGATGCAATCTTGTGGGGGCAGACTATTAGTGCTGATTAGATTGGAACCTATAGATTGAGTGTTTCCATGGAGATGTGATTCAATCAACTGTGAGGAAGACCTTTGATTGGATAATTTCCATGGAGATGTTGCCCCACCCATTTGGGGTGGGTCTGAATTAAATCACTGGAGCCATATAAAAGAGCTGACAAACAGAAGGAACTCAGAGCAGCTGAGAGAGACATTTTGGAGTACAACTGAGAGTGACATTTTGGAACTGCAGCCAAGAGAGACACTTTGAAGAACACACAGCAGCTATAGCTGAGAGACACATTTTGAAGATGGCCGTTGGAAGCTGACACTGACACTTTGGAGAACGCCATTTTGAAATGCAACCTGGGAGCAAGCAGGTGCCAGCCACATGCCTTCCCAGCTGACAGAGGTTTTCTGGATGCCAATGGCCTTTCTCCAGTGAAGGTGCCCTATTGTTGATGCCTTACCTTGGATACCTAATGGCCTTAAGGCTGTAAGTTTGTAACCAAATAAACCCCCTTTATAAAAGCCAACCCATTTCTGGTATTTTGCAAATGGCAGCATTAGCAAACTGGAACATCCCTCCTTCCTTCCATCCCTCCCTCCCTCCAACCAAATATTCATCTATAGCTCCTACCATATGCCAAGCACTATCCTAGACACTGGGAATACAGCAGTGAACAAAACAGCTGACATTCAAGTGAGAATAACATAAGAAACAAACAAATGGGGGAAAAGTGTCCTGAAAGAGCAATATAGCAGGGAACTGGGCTTGAGAGCTGACAGGGCCCCCAGGCAGCCAGTGGGCAGTCAACAAACCCTTGTGGAGCCCTTCATACATCCGAGACACTGTGCCAGGCCTGGGGACATGCAGACAAGCCAGACTTGCCCCTGCCCACAATGAGCTGAAGCCCTCATGGTCCAGCGGACAGACAGATTCATGACCATTAGAGTCCCCACTCTGCTCCCTATAGAAACAAAACAAAATGGGCTTCAGATGTGTCATTAAAGCTTGCAGCCAGTGGCTATTTTAAGCCTTCATAATCACTCTAAGTGACTAACACTGATTAAGATTTTACAAGAATTGAGAAAATTCTTCTCTAGCTCCTCCACAGTGGCTCCAAACCACCTCAGAGTCACTTTACTAGCTCACCCAGCCTGGGACCAAGCATGTCTGGCATGCTGTGGATTTATTTTTTCACTGAGTCGCAGGCCTGTCCTGGCTTCTTTCCAGTAACCAGGCTGCCAGCTTCATCATCACTGACAAGCCCATCCCTGGGAGCCTGCTGCTGGAGACTTTCCCTAAGCTGTGAGGGCCAAGGCCTGCTTGGCTATGAGGAATGAGAGCCACCTAGTTCTCCAGGTGAGCATACCTGGCCAGATGTCCTTGCTTGTCATGTATATACACAAGACCATCCAATATATGCCACTAGTCTCCTCCCTGCCACTTTCTACCGCTCGTTGGCACTCACACCCATATCTCTGCCTCTGTCCCCCCATATACACACCCTTATCTTGTAAACAAGCTCACCGATCTTCCTTAAAGATGGACTTAAGCACCTACTGTGTGCCAAGTTCCTTGCAAAAAACTGAAGATACAGCAAGGAATCAGGCACAGGGCATGACCATAGAGCGAGATGAGATTGAAAGGACACCTTAGGGCCAAGCAAAGGAGCTTGGACTTTAAAGGCTCTGGGGAAACATAGAAAAGTTATTGAGCCGGGCTAGGATGTGGTCAGATTTGTGCTTTAGAAAGACCACTCTGAGAATGGATGAAAGGAAAGGGCTGTTGGGACAGGTGATTACTTAAGAGGCATATCCAAACACCAGCTCTGCAAGTCCAACTCATCTCACTGAAAGAACAGGCTATCAGCTCAGGAGAGAGGCCTAGGAGAAGCCTGTGGCATCACATCAAACCCCAAAAGCCCTAAGGCACCTCCCCAAGTCTGCCAGAAGCAAGCTCCTGCCCATTCAACTCCAGTGCCTCCCAGGCAGATTGAGCCAGAGGTGGAGAGTTCCAAGCCTCTTCTCAATCATCATCACCACCTCAGCCAAGCCATCCCTTGTGACTTCTTTTCTCAGTGTGCAGCCTGACGTATCACAACAACCCAATGTCTGTAGGCCTTGTCCATCTTTACTGCCCCAAGCATACATAATGAGTCTAAGGATGGATGGACGGATGGATGGATGGATGGACGGGTGGGTGGATGGATTG
>PVKY010010079.1:0-12867 GCA_004027775.1 Bradypus variegatus
TGCTGGAAGTGTCAGTGGCAAATAGAGATGCTATTTGGAGACTATGGCAGGCTACTATAGGAGAATCACAATGCAGGCCCTTAGGATTTTGGAGTAAAGCCTTACCATCCTCTGAACATAATTACTCTCCTTTTGAGAAAAAGCTTTTGGCCTGCTACTGGGCCTTAGTAGAGACAGATTGCTTAACCATGGGCCACCAAGTCACCATGAGACCTGAGTTGCCTGTAATGAGCTGGGTGTTGTCTGACCTGCCAAGCCATAAAGCTGGGGGTGCACAGCAGCACTCCATCATAAAATGGAAATGGTATATACAAGATAGGGCTCGAGCAGGTCCTGAAGGCACAAATAAGTTACATGAGGAATTGGCCCAAATGCCCATGACCCCCACTCTTGCCACATTTCCTTCTCTTTCCAAGCCCAGAGCTATGGCCTCTTGGGGCGTTCCTTACAATCAGTTGACCAGGGAAGAGAAAACTTGGTCTGGTTTACAGATGGTTCTGCGTGATATGCAGGTACCACCCAAAAGTGGAGAGCTGCAACACTGCAGCCCCTTTCTGGGATGTCCATGAAGGACAGTGGTGAGGAGAAATCCTCCCAGGGGATGGAACGTTGAGCAGTGTACCTGGTTGTTCATTTTGCTTGCAAGAATAACTGGCTGGAGGTGCATTTGTATACTGATTCATGGGCTGTTGCTAATGGTTTGGCTGGATGGTCAGGGGCTTGGAAGGCACATGATTGGAAATTGATGATAAAGAGGTCTGGGAAAGAGATATGTGGCTAGACCTTTCTGAGTGGGCAAAAAATGAAGATATTTGTGTCCCAGGTGAATGCTCACCAGAGGGTGATTTCAGCAGAGGAAGGTTTTAATCAAGTGGATAAGGTGACTCATTCTGTGGATACCAGTCAGCCAGTTTCCTTAGCCACACCTGTTATTGCCCAATGGGCGCATGAACAAAGTGTCCATGGTGGTAGAGATGGAGGTTATACATGGGCTCAGCAACATGGACTTCCACTCACCAAGGCTGACTTGGCCACAGCCCCTGCTGAGTGCCCAATCTGCCAGCAGCAGAGACCCACACTCAGACCCCAATATGGCACCATTTCCTGAGGTGTTAAGCCTGCTAAGTGGTTTACACTGGACCACTTCCATCATGGAAGGGGCAGTGATTAGTTCTAACTGCAATAGACACATACTCCAGATATGGACTTACCTCCCCTGAATGCAATGCTTCTGCCAAAATTACCATCCATGGACTTACACAATGCCTTATCCACCATCATGGTATTCCACAAAGCATTGCTTCTGACCAAGGAACCCCCTTCATGGCAAATTAAATGTGGAAATGGACACATGCTCACGGAATTCCCTGGTCTTACCATGTTCCCCATCACTCAGAGGTAGCTGGGTTGTTAGAATGGTGGAATGGCCTTTTGAAGATTCAATTACAGCACTAACTAGGTGGCAATACCTTGCAGGGCTAAGACAGTGTTCCCCAGTAGGCTGTATATGCTCTGAATCAGCATCAACTCTATGGTGCTCTTTCTCCCATAGGCAGGATTTATGGGTCCAGGAATCAAGGCAGGGGGGAATGGGAATGGCACCTCTATCACCCCTAGTGATCCACTAGGAAAATTTTTGCTTCCTGTCACTGAAATCTTAAGCTCTGCTGGCCTACAAGTCTTAGTTCCAAAAGGAGGCATGCTCCCACCAGGAGACACAACAATGATTCCATTGAACTGGAAGTTAATACTGCCACCTGGTCACTTTGTGCTTCTCATGCCTCTGAGTCAACAGGCAAGGAAGGGGATACTGTACTGGCTGGGGTGATTGATCCTGACTATCAAGGGAAAATAGGACTGCACCTACACAATGGAGGTGTGCTGGTTTGAATCTATTTTGTACCCCACAAAAGCCATGTTCTTTAATGCAGTCTTGTGGGAGCAGACTTATTAGTCTTTTCATTAAGGTGGAACCTTTTGGTTTAGTGTTTGAAACTCAAAATCCAGAGGTTGTCTCCCTTTATTATTCCTGAGTCTGTTTGGTACACTGATGGGTCCACTAGCAGGCAGCCTCCCACATGGACAGCTGTGGCAGTGCAGCACAGTACTGACACTGTATGGTAGGAGACTGGAGCTATGCAAAGCAGTCAATGGGCTGAGTTAAGAGCAGTGTGGATGGTAATATTGCATGAACCAGGAGACACACTGTCTGTTATTGACAGCTGGGCTGTTTACAAAGCCTTACTACCTGGATGGCAACCTGGAAGTAGGAACAATAGGTCACCCCTTCTGGGGACAAGAATTGTGGAAAGACATCTGAGACACCTGCCAATGATGAAAGGTAACCATTTATCATGTCTCTGCCCACACTTCCAACACATTACCTGGGAATGTGGAAGCAGATGCGCTCAAACAGGTTTGGAGCAGCACAGCTGAAACCAGGGATGCAGCTGAGTGGCTTCATCGGAAAAGTGGACACTGAAGGTATCAAACCCTGTGGCATCTGGTTCAACAGTTCCAATTGCCAGTTACATGCCAACATCTAGTGGACATCACTAAAGAGTGCCCTTCATGCTCCTTCATCAACCACGTAGGCTACCACACCAGATGGGACACATCGGCCAATCAGAAATCCCAGTGACTGAGTGGCAAGTGGACTACATTGGACCCCCTTCTGCTCTTGGAGGGGGAAGGTATGCTTTTACTGCCATGGACATGTTTATAGGACTTCTGTTAGCTTTCCCAGCGGGGAAGGCTAACCAGTGGACCACCATCTGTTGTTTAAAGTGTGTACTTTGTATATACAAATAGACAGTGATTGGGGAACCCTTTTCACAGGGCAAATAGCCCAATCCTTGGCCATGGGTCAGTATATCATGTGGATAGTCCATCTGCCCTACAATCCCACAGGTGCCAGCCTTATTGAAAGAATGAATGGTTTGTTAAAGGAAAAGTTAAAAGATAATAAAAGGTCCTAGCAGCAGTGGACTAAAAGGCTCTTATCAAGCCTTAACTCACTTGAACGCTTTGCTGCAGGCTGCTACAGGCTGCTACACCTGCCCACATTGAAATGCTAACAGTGGGACCAATGCATCGAAAATCTAAGTTAAAGGGCTAGATGTTTTACAGCCCCAGAAGGGAAACAGTAATAACTTGTTGTTTCCAGTGCCTCAGACCATACAAAACAGGGAAAATGAGGTCCTTGGGCCTCGGTGCTGGCCTATGCAGCTGCTTTGGTTAGGAATCCTAGGTCCCTGGGGAATAGGAGTTACCCCAAATAATGAAATAAGACTCAAATGCTTGTTAAAATCTTTATCATCAATCCAGGGCCTCCTATTCCCATGAGAACCTTATGTATAACTATGTTGACCCTTCTTATGCCCAAATTAACAATTGACAGAATGGTAGAAGACTCTCAAGATTTGCAGGGGGAGAATATCCACTATTTAAAACCTCCCCTTAATGTTCCTCTGCCTGGTACCTTGTTGTCAACCAATGGAACTCTAGCACATATATTGGTAGATCAGCAGGAATTACCCATTAGTGTTCCCTATAAACATCTTTTTTTCATCCATAGTGCCCTAGCAAACAACTTCCTACAGAGGGCTTCAGCGGTAAGTCATGCCTACAATTGAACCCAATGTTGGGTTTGTATGGACTTACCATCTTCAGGTGTTACTGGTCTTCCTTGGGCTATAACCCCTGCAAATTGGACTGCATGCAACAACCTGCTAGCCTGGCAGAACTCGGCACATTGGAAAATCTGGAAAAGAATCTTCAATGAAATACAGCTACTGTCCTGTAACAAGAAGGGCTTACATCTCCTCCCTTGTAAGGGAACAGGTGAATAAACCCTGCAATGTTGGTCTTATGGTCAACATAGTCTGCTGCATGGGGGTGGATTGTGGGGACCCAGGGCCTGGGACCCGACACCCCTCCATAGTGAAAGTAACTTACTGCACATAGCTGCCTACTTGATGGGGACAGACATTAAAGGCCATCGGATCTCCCAGGGTTGGAGGTGGGTGGGGAGAATATACAAATGGTATTATAAACAAAGCATTAAAACTCCCCTCCCTTGATCATTGTTGATAATGAACCTCCACACCCCTGAGTCAAAAGACCCTGCCAAAACTCTGTTCTCATACTCTATGGAATGTTTTTGTCCTAACTCTTATAAACCAACCCCTGACAACCCCCACTCTTTGTGGAGTACTAACTTCCACCTTTCCCAGCCAGCCACCGCCATGGAACCATCTCTCCTGTCTGTAAGTCCCATTAAACTCATGTCTAACTCTGTGCCAGTTTGAAGGTATTGTGTCCCCCAAATGCCATTATCTTTGATGTAATCTTATGTGGGTAGATGTTATCAGTTTTGATTAGATTTCTTTGAGTGTTTCTTTGGAGATGTGCCCCACCCAACTGTGAGTGATAACTCTGAATGGATATTTCCATGGAAGCATGACCCCACCTATTTAGGGTGGGCCTTGATCAGTGGAGCCATATAAATAAGCTGACAGGCAGAGGGAACTCAGTGCAGCTGTGAGTGATGTTTTGAAGAGGAGCTACGGCCAAGAGGGACACTTTGAGGAATGCATGGAAGCTGAGAGAGTAACTGCAGATGAGAGAGAGTTTGAAGATGGACGTTGGAAGCAGACTCTTGCTTCAGAGAAGCTAAGAGAGGACAAATACCCCAAGTGCAACTAGGAGTGACATTTTTGAGGAACTGCAGCCTAGAGAGGAATGTCCTGGGAGAAAGCCATTTTGAAACCAGAACTCTGTAGCAGACGCCAGCCACGTGCCTTCCCAGCTAACAGAGGTTTTCCAGACACCATTGGCCATCCTCCAGTGAAGGTACCTGATTGCTGATGTGTTACCTTGGACACTTTATGGCCTTAAGACTGTAACTCTGTAACCAAATAAACCCCCATTTATAAAAGCCAGTCCATCTCTGGTGTTTTGCATTCCAGCAGTATTAGCAAACTAGAACAAACTCCATGCCTGGTGTGTTCTTTGGTCTTGGGGCTGAGCTGTGTTTGAACACCATCCAAGGCCTCTTGGCCCTCCTGAGCCTCTCTCTGAACCCCTGGGCCACTTCACTGGATTGCAAGTCCCTGACAAAGGCTCTTTTCCACCCACAGTCTCCTAATGGGTCAGTGTTCAAAAACATTGATATCTTTCCCTGCAAAGCTGGAGCCAGTCTGTTTCAAATGTTGGTCAAAGCCACCTAACCTCTGCCTTATGTGGAAAATCCAAGGAAGCAGCACAGGAAAAGACAGAAAGAGGGACAGGCAGTGTTTAAACTTGAAAACCTATATCCAGATTTTCTTTCCTTGACACAGGCCCTCTCAGCACTTCCCTGATCTGCAATGCCCAGTCCCATCATCAGTTCCTTCAGTCTGCAGTCCCTGGGCACTCCCACCCCGCAAGCTGGAGCTTCCTCCCTTTTGTCCAATACCCTCGTCCTCAGGGTGGCTCACCCCGCCATGCCTCCCAGGCTGGAGTAACTTCCCAGCTTCCCAGGCTACGTCCCCTCCATGCCCAACCCGGGGCAGGGACCGTCCCTGCACCTGCTGTGCTCAGGGCAGTGCCCACCTGGAAGGCCGGCCACACTGAAGGCCCAGGCTGGTGCAGGGCTTCTTGTGGCCCTGGGGGCTTGAAAACCAAATCTTCTCCCAATGCAGAAAAACCTCTCCACCAAGGTAGAAGAGAAAGAAAAATTATTTATTTTATCATTGAGTGAGCATTAAACCAGAATGTGATGCTCACAGGCAACCTGCTAAGGAGATTGCAAAGGCAGAAAGGAATCTTACTTTATGATGTAGCTTAGTGGCTACAACTGGTTAAATTTGTTTTTTCAAGATATTATTTTTAATTTTTTCTATCTTTATGATCAGAGGTAGGTTTGCAATCAGGAGTTAAGTGACTGTTGAGTTAGACCTATCTTCCTTTACCTTTCAAAGAGATGGCTCTCAGGCCCTGTGGGAAACATTCCTGAGTTGTGAGATTGTCCAGGGGCTGATTAAGCTTCTGACCTCACAGCAGGCTGCATGGTGCACCCTACAGAAAGGGCTTCCCAGCTCTGCCCAGCCCACCCAGGTGGGGAAGACAGGGATGCCAACCCAGGCAGATGAAGGAATAAAAATCTAAGATTTTGATGGCACTCAGAATCCAGCATACACAAAAAGAGCCTGCTTTGTCCAGTTTAAACTAAACCATATCATAAGAGTGAAGGGTTTTGCGTAAAGTGGGACTTGATAAAATGAGCACTGGATTTAGTCCCAGAGATTTGCATTTTAACTTTTCCCTTTCTGAGGTGTGATGTTGGGCAAGCTGCTTCTACTTTTTAGAACTACCCTTCCACACACACATCCCCCACCCTGTCCCTGCAAAAGGGAGTTATTCTTCCCATTTGGGGGATAATGTATGCTGTAAAACCCACTTTATAGTCATTAAACCCTTACACAAATACTTATTCTCTTAAGTCCATGAGGGAAGAGAAAACACTACTTTTACTGCAGTGTTTTCCAAAGTGCTAGAGCTGATCCATCAGTAGGTCATGAAAAAAATGTAGTGGGTCATGATCAGTGTTTAAAAATTTGAATAGAATAGAAAATAGCAATGTGTATCCCAGATAATATGGTTCAGTATTGTTTTTTGAAACTTTTGTTTAAGTTGTGTGGTAGAATTCTGGAACTAGAGATGGAGGAAGCTGGTTTTGCTGTTATGTTTTTTTAACTGCAGCATTTCCACATTCCAAGAGTGGGAGAGGAAGGCATCTTGGGAAAGAATTTCTTTTGTTTGAGAAAACACTTTAATGGTCCTTTGGTTATGCAAAGGTAAGACATAGCTGTCTACTTGACCGGGACAGACATTAAAGGTCACCAAATCTCACCAGGTTGGGGATAGGTTGGCTGCAGTGAGCCTCTCTGGACCTGAAGGGCCTAAACTGCTCTGCATAGTCAAGTCAATATTCAAGCATTTCTGTTTCTACAGGTTCTCCTAGAAGAAGCAATTTGGGGCCTGGGGTCTCAGGGAAGAGAGGGTCTGGACTGGGCCCAAGGCGGGAGATCCGGCATAAAGACCTCCCTGGAGAGTGTGACCAAAGGATTCAGGGCCTTTTCAGTGCCACGTGACATTCTCCTATCCTGTGTTGTAAACTCGTACAAGCATGTTTAAGCCCTCGGTGATGTTCTCTCCAGATGGCCCTGCCTCGGAAATGATAGGAAGGTCCTTGTTTGGAAAAAAAGCCCTTCAGAAGGAACAGGGCACCGTGAAGAGCTGAGGGGTTTGGGTGGGGGTCTCTGGAAGGATCCAGGAAAAGTTGGGAGCAGTAGGGAGTGAGAGGAGATAGGAAACCCTCTGGGGTGAATGTACCTTTGGGAATCTTGGGCAGTATTTGGGAGGGGGATGGAATTCCTGTGGTTCTCAGAGCATGAGATATTTTCTTACAATACTAAAGCAAAGGGTGATTCTGGAAGACTGTAAAGTGTGTGTATAATGGAGAAATTTAGAATTAACAGCTTATTATGATTACTGAATCATTATTATAGATGTTTTTCTTTCTATATTGTAGAACAGGCAGATGTTAATACCAGAAATTACTGAAACTCAACTAGTCTTGGACCTGTTTACACTGTTGTAATGGTTAGTCTAGCCTAGTCTCAGCCCTGTGTATAATTGCTATTGTAATGTTAGCAACTCCATCCCCTCTTGCTTGACTCCATAAAAACCCTGAACTCTAACTCAGACTTAGGGAGTGAGATTTTGGGGCTGAAAGGCCATCTGCTCTCCTGCTTCATGTGTAGCATTAAACTCTTGCTCTCTTTGAAACCCAGGTGTCATAGATTGGCTGTTACGTGCATCAGGCAGAGAACCCACCACTTTTGTTTGGTATCAGTTTTGGTGACCTGAGAAAGGACAAAGATTCCTAAGAAGCAAGGAAAGCAATTTGACTGCTCAAAGTTCTGGAGCCCCAGCAGGACAGGTAAATGCTCTAATTGAGCCTCCTGTGGTCACTAGATACTTTTAGTCTAGAAGATCGCCAACCATGTTTTTCTCTACTCTGCAGGCACTCCAGACCCTAAGCGCCTTAAAAAGCTTCAAAGAGAGAAACAGCTTCCAATTCCAGGTCCAGACATCTGACTGGGTGAGAGGGTCATCAAGGTAAAAGTGGATCAGGAAGTTACTACAGCGGTTCAAGTTCCCTGGACATGGGCTTGAGGCCCTGGGTCCTGCTTCCAGAACAAGCCCCCATACTCTGACCTCGACACCTTTCTGTTTTCTGGGTACCATACTCTACAAGTTCTGAGGGCTTGACCCGTTTTTGCTGGTATGGGATTCAAGGCCCTGAACTGGGTTTGTCTGTATGGAGTTCAAGGTCCTGCCCTGAGTTTATCTGTTGAGTATACTCCTGGAAAATAAGTAATCCAGCAATTGATTGGTATTTAATGAAATTAAGTATGCTTGTTTAACTGTTAACTGCTATGTTACTTACTATACCTATAGGTATAGTAAGTGTTTAATGCCTGTCTAATTGTTAATCGGTGTGTTCAGTCTCGTTATTAATTGGTATGCTATTTAAATATATAGTAAATGCTAAGCATCTGTTTAAATTTATTAGTTGAGGGGTGCTGCATTTGTATTGTTCAAGTGTTTTAATTGGTTATGGATTATGGAGATTCTTTAAAATGGGAAATTCTAATTCTAATAGCAGTCCTGAATATAGAACTTTGGGCAGTATTTTTAAAAATTGGAAAGATATTAGTTATGAGCCTAGGAAAAAAATAACTTAATTCTGTAACTGTATGGCCTTAATATGATTTAGAATCAGGAGAAAAATGGCCTAAGAATAGCTCTAGAGAAAAGAACACTGTATTGAGTTGTTCTGCAAGAGAGAGCAGAAATGGGATGAGATGATGTATGTTCAATACTTTGTCTCTCCTAGTAATCAGTGTTGAGAAAATGTACAATTTTACCTGTAAAGATTAGCAGCCACCTCTACCCTATAACTGAGGGGCCAATAGACCAGGAAAGAAGTTCCCCTACCTCCTCCTCCTCTGTATCCCTCTTTATCAGAGATAAAAGACCCTGAGATAGAAATGGTCTTCCCCTCCCACACCTGTCAGCATACTTAATTTGGACAGGGCTGTTCTCTAAAACCAGCAGCAGAGCTGCTAGCAAAACTTCTACCCCTCCAGCAAGTGCCTATGAGTAGACAAACAGGGAGGCCCAAGAGGATTTATAATATTCAAGCATCCCAAAAAAAGATGAAAAAGTAGGGTTCAGATTAGTACATTTTATATCTCTATGTTTCTAGGGCTTTTGTGTATCTAACCTTCTATTTGTGTCTATTTCTGCAGTGTATATTTTCCTTCCTCCAGATGGTAATGCCAAATTGGCAAACAAAAATTCGTAAAACAGCTCTATTTGGATTGCTTAAAGATAAGAAAGCACATATATATATTAGTATATAAATTAGTATTAAATTAGTGCTCCTGGAGTTACTGAGAAGAAGAAAAAAAGAAAACACTCTAGGCCTCAGGGTTCAAAAACTTAGTTTTTGTAATTAGTATAAAAAAACAAAACAAAACAAAACCTGGACATTGGAAAGAAATTGCCCCCTGGAATTTCCTGAAGGCAGTAGGGGGCTGCCTTAGGAAGTAGCAAAGACTTTTCCAATTGTCTGGGTCACAGCTTTAGGCAAAATAGATCTAATAATTGGAAAAAGGAATAAAAAAGGATATAGGAACTCTCATTAACACTAAGACCTCCTTAAGAGTCTTAAGTCCCACCACTCTCATTGAAACCAGTCCTCAATCTTTCTATCTCACCTATCCCTGCCCCCAGGGCCTAACCAGCTGGCCTAACCAGCAGCTACAGAGGAAGGGTTGGGTGCAGAAAGATGGGGGTTGGTGTAGAATTCTCTCTACTAGGCCTGGAGATTAGAAATAGTAGGCACAGGGGACATGTTGTGGAATAGGCCGTGTTTGTTTTGAAATAACTACCCAATTAAATTTTTTTCCCAATAATACCTTTGCAATGGTAACCACAATAAACAAATCATTATTAAAATATAAATAGCTTTGGGATAAGGATAATTGAGTAGGATCTAATTGCCAAATTTCAGTAACTAGGAGAAAATGTCCTTGAGAACTATGGAAAAGTCTTCCTGGATTTATGCTTGGGACAAATTAAACAAAGTTTTATATTTTCCAGAGTTTATTGCTTTTTCAGTTTGCTCATAATTTTAGTATATTATGAAAACAGATTTTTTTTAACCTCTGATAGAAGAAGGAGCATTATATCTATTAGATCTTTAAAATGGTCAAAAATATAAGCTTATGTTTAATGAAATTAAATTATTAGTTTGACAAACTATTTTTAAAATAATTGTTCTTTGTAGAAGGTTTAGAGAGGGTATCAAAGATCTTTTTGGTAACTTAAGTTATGCGGTTATGTAAAGTATACAGGAGGTACTTTGTGAAAGAAAGGGGTGTGGTTTTGTCCTCAAGAATGTGTAGGGCAAAGCCTGGGTGAATATGGAAAGTTATGGAATTTTGTGGAATGAATTTTGTTTGTCTAGTCAATGCTAACTAAATTTTGATAGGCTTGACTAAGGGAGTGTAGTTTTGTAAATGGCTAGTTTTAATGTGTAAGACAAGACCTGAATGGATATGGAAAGTTGTAGAAGGGTTGTGAATGTGAATTCTGTTTGTCATAGTCAGTGCTGGCCAAAATATGATAGGCTTGTTTAAAATATTTTGTAAGAGCTTTTTGCATCAAACCATACTCATATGAACTGGAGTTTAGTTTCTCTGGGTTAAACTAATGCAGATTGTTGGCCTGCTCTTAATGAAAGGTTATAAAAAGTTTTTCTTAACTATCTGAGTATTCTATCAGGATAATACCCTTGTTGATCTTCATGTTGACCTTATGATCCTTTATTTTAGAAGACTTCTTGTTGTCACTTTGGTTAAATAAGGAACTAAAATTGTTTCACAGTAACCCATTTTCCTGTTTAGCGTAGTGTTCAAACGTGACTTTTGACATTTCGCCCTCCCAAAATCGAACCCTAAAGGATATCTTTTATTTCAAACTGTTACAAAGGATTTTTCTTTTACCTTGTAAAAGATATTACATAGGAAGTTTTGGGGAGGAATGACAATAAGAGAAAATTGACTGTCTAGTCTTCTGTTAGCTAAATTCTGTATGGGTGAAATGTTACTCACATATTTAGAGATGGTATAAAATTCCTAATAATTTGACAGTGTTCTCACTGTCCATGTTATATCCTGATACTGATACAGATGATGGAAATAACAAAATTTACTTGTCAGTTACACTACCTTGCACTAATGCTTCTCTAAAAGTACATGTGGTCAACAAAAACGGGCTTTTAAAAGAGAAGCAAGTCAAGTATGTAAATTATGTTCTACCTGTTAATTAACATAACCCTGGTAAATGGGTAAAGGTGAGTCAGGACAAAACTTCTGCTACGGTTTGTGGTTGATGACCCCAACATAAGTCAGTTGTCAGATGTTTTTATTTCTGGAAATAGCTTCATTTAAAAAATGCTTATAAGAAAACTAGGGCCTAGAATGTAAGCTTTTTTGAGCAGTCACACTTATTCCTGAGCTCTGTTATTTCTAAATTCTAAATTCTCTTTGACCTGGTAGCTCCCTGGAACTTTGGTTATCTGTGTGCTACCTGAGACTCAGACTCAGAGTTCTCCAGCTGTAGAAGAACTGAGAAAGCAACACTACCCCATACAGCAACTGCTAAAGAAGCGGAAAAAGATTAGACTTCAGTTAGGGATATAAATACGGCTGATCTGGTTAGGACCAAAGTAAATCAGAATACAGGGTAAAAGATGATATTGTCTATATTTTAAAACTTTAATTTCTGTGTAAGACCAAAAGAGGAGAGATTTATTTTGTCCAAAATTTAAATTTTCTGTGGTACACTAATTTAACCTAATTTAGCATTATGTGGCATGGAACCTAGAATAGGGAATAAGATCTTAGTATTCTGTACCCTGATGTATTTCAGAGTGTTTTGGGCATAAAATGAAAAAGTTTTTGCAAGGTCCCTTGAGGGACTGAGGAATGAAAGCATGGAACTATTAAACTTCTCCACCTGGAGAATTCAAGAAATAGGGGCTCCTAATTTACTCTAAAATATATGAGACCTCCTAATATGACCTAATGCCTCAGAGTCACTCCCCGAAAATCTCTGTGTTGCTCAAAAGTGGTATCTCTCTAAGATAAACACTGTAAATAAAACTCACTACCTTCCCCCCTACATGGGACATGACTTTCAGGGGTAAATTTCCCTGACACCACAGGATTAGCAATGGATTCATGATCTAAAAGGGGAAAAGAAATAAAGTTTCAGTGGCTAAGAGATTTCAAATAGAGTTGGAGATCATTCTGGAGGTTACACTTATGTAGGTCTCAGCCAGATATCACCAACACTATATTTGAATCTATAAAAAGTTATTTATTTAAACCTATAATTTTCAGTTTCCTTATTAAGCTTATTTTTCAGTGACTTAAAGCCTCCTGATTGTTCTTAAGCCAGTTAAGCACTGAAACCCAGAGGTACCAATCTTTCCAAAAATGACAACCGATTTCATTCCTCTACCCCTAATGTTGACACCCCTTTTCAGCATGAAGAAGTTATAGTGGTCTTCACCCAGATCTCCCCCAAGAATGAGGAATGAACAAAAATAAAAGAGAGGAATTGAAACCAAGAAATTAAGAATTAACAAATGATTATGGTTACTGAATCATTATACCTTTATTTTTCTTTCTATATTGTAGAACAGGCAGATGTTAATACCTGAAGTCACTGAAATTCAACTAG
>PVKY010010080.1:0-12883 GCA_004027775.1 Bradypus variegatus
TCTGGTAGACTGTGCCCAAACCCAGCTCTGCAGCTCACTGTCACCTTTACTTTGGCAAGTGACCTCACTGGGCCACTCTCCAAGTACCTACCTCATAAGGCTACGCAAGGGTTAAAGGGGAACGGTGCTTGGTGCTCAGCACGCTGCCCAGCACTGGTCAGTGGCAGCTCTTATTGCTTTCACCTGCTCTTGTCTTGCTTCCATGAGAGGGAAGGGGCAGGGGGGTGCGCAGAGCGTGGGGTTCCAGCCTGGTGGGAAGGCCTGCCTCTGAGCCTTCACCCCTGGTTACAGACACTGCAGAACGAGATCCTGGGCCACGCGCCACGGATCGATGACGTGCTACAGAGGGGGCACCAGCTAGTGGAGGCGGTGGAGATCGACTGCCAGGACATCGAGGAGCGCCTGGGGCACCTGCAGGGCTCTTGGGATACCCTGCAGGGGGCAGCGGCTGGGCGTCTGCAGCGCCTGCGGAATGCCAACGAGGCACAGCAGTACTACCTGGATGCGGGGGAGGCCGAGGCCTGGATCAGCGAGCAGGAGCTCTATGTCATCTCCGATGAAACACCCGAGGTCCGCTGGGGCTGAGAGCTAGAGCTGGGGGCGGGCTCGGTGGGAATCTGTGGGAGTACAGGAGTGTGAGGAGTGAGGGCTGGGGGTTAACCCAGGAAATCTCCCCACTCTCCCTTGGTACATCCTTCTGAGGACACTCCACTTCCTTGAAAACAACCCTACAAGGTACATGCTGCAGTCAGGTGATGCTTTGCCAGCTTAGATTTAATCCACCCCAAGTGTTCTTAACCTTTTTTGTGCTGGTGTACTGCGGTGGGAGGGGGTGAAGGGGAGGGGAGGGGGTCTCTAAAAGCTGGAAGAATATAAGGAGTTGTCACAGGGGAAGGAAGATTGGAGCTGGCCTGGCAGGAAGGGCAGATGTCAGACAGGAATGGGGGGTGTCAACAGAGGGAGGTTACAGGTGCTGCCGGGAAGTCAGGAGAGCAGCAGGAAGGGGGTATACACACGGCTCTCCTGGGGGTGTCCCATGAGCCGGGGGCTCCTCTCTGTTCGCCTGGGAGCCTCCAGGAGCTGGACTGTGACTTGCCAAGGAAGGGAGCGTAGGCTATGCTGAGCTCGCACCCTGAC
This sequence comes from Bradypus variegatus, assembly GCA_004027775.1. Taxonomy (NCBI): domain Eukaryota; kingdom Metazoa; phylum Chordata; class Mammalia; order Pilosa; family Bradypodidae; genus Bradypus; species Bradypus variegatus. The sequence goes on from PVKY010010080.1 coordinate 1,138, forward strand.
GCCTCTGCTGCCTCTTAGGAGGAAGAGGGGGCCTTCGTGATGCTTAAGCGGCACTTGCGGCAGCAGCGCACCGTGGAGGACTATGGGAGGAACATCAAGCAGCTGGCTAGCCGGGCCCAGAGCCTGCTGTCTGCAGGCCACCCTGAGGGGTGCGTGTCACCTCCGGAGGCAATCCGGACCAGTGCAGTGGGTCATTTGGCCAGGGGCCCCGCCAACCAATATCCATGCAAGTCTAAGTGGGGAAAATGGGGACAATTTTCCCAAAAAAATAAGGGTGTGTGAAAACTGCTTTATGGACTGCTGATTGCCCTGATTCCATTTTTTTTAATTAACTTAATCAAAAAAATTTAAAAAAAGACAATAAAAGAACATTTCAAACAAAACCAAAACAAAGGAATAAGAAGAAACAAATAACCTAAAATAACTACATTACTTCCAACATGTTCCTATTCTACCCCAAGAAAATATACAGACTATAACCCAGCAAAGGAGTAAGAAAAACAGATAACTTAAGATCACTACATTTCTGTGAACTTGTTCCTACCATATCCACCAGAAATTAACAAACCATAGTCATTCCCGAGCATTCCCAGAACATCAAATTTACCCACGATAACTTATCTGTTCTTACTAGATTATCGTTCCCCCTTCACTAATTGCTATCTATCACTAGGTCCCTACATTCTACATTATACACCATTTATTTTACATTTTTCAGTGTTCACATTAGTGGTAACATATAATATTTCTTTTTTGTGTGCCTGGCTTATTTTGCTCAGCATTGTCTTCAAGGTTCATCCATGTTGTCATAAGTTTCACAACATCATTCCTTCCTGGCTCCATTTTATACCTTGGCTTTATGTCAATCTAGGCTGACAAAAGCCTGGTTTGCAAAAAAAACTGGAGAGTGGAATAGCATAGCTACCCTCTGGTTAACTGAGAGCTCCAATGTTTTGAAGAGTTAGAATATACTACAAGATACTGAAGACTAGCTTTGCTTTTCTTATTATGGTCCAGAAGTATTTTAGGACCTTGTACTATCTCAGCAGAATTGTTATATAGGAATGAAGGTGGAAAACATATACCTACCCTTCTAAACTTTTCAGTTGTTTGGTGTCTGTGTGAAGGGGGTGGATGCTCCTCCAAATGCCACCCAAGGAGCCTCAAGGACAGAGCCCTTGGCACTGCATGTCCCTCCTTGAAGAGCAGCTAAGCCTTAGCTAAGCAGCCAAGGAGGGACACATTTATGTCATCCCCGAAGCCTCCCAGTCTAAGGGATGGATCCTTTGAGTCCCAGCCTTTTCTCCCCGCCTCTTCCCCAGGGACATCACTGTCATTTCTCCTGTGCTTCTCTGTCCCACCACCAACTGCCACAGCTGGCTGCTCTGGCTTCCTCTTGCCATCTCTGAGGCCTTTTTCGGGGTTTGAATTCCAGGGAACAGATCATCCGACTTCAGGGGCAAGTGGACAAGCATTACGCGGGCCTGAAGGACTTCGCAGAGGAGCGCAAGCGGCAGCTGGAGAATAAGTACCACCTGTTCCAGCTGAAGAGGGAGATCCATGACTTGGAGCAATGGATTACAGAAAAGGAGCTGGTGGCATCTTCCTCAGAAATGGGGCAAGACTTTGACCATGTCACTGTGAGTAGCCACAGCCGCGGCTTTGTTTTTCTTCCCCTAATGCAGCTGATGCAAGCCAGCCGTCACTCCAGGCACACCTGACTCCCCCGCCGCTGATGACAAAATGCTGCAGAGACGCAGGCACAGCCCAGTGGGAGGCGTGAACACTGAGTGCCAGGCCGGCCCCCGGGGCGGGGTGGGGGCACATCTCCAGTCGGTGCGGGTGCTGCAGGGAAGTCTGCAGCCGGGGTGCTATGACACCCAGCTCCCGCTCCCAACCCCCATAACCACATTTCTGCCTCCCCACCTCCAGCTGCTCCGGGACAAGTTCCGGGACTTTGCCCGGGAGACGGGGGCGATCGGACAGGAGCGGGTGGACAACGTGAACGCCGTCATCGAGCGGCTCATCGACGCCGGCCACGACGAGGCGGCCACCATCGCCGAGTGGAAGGACGAGCTGAACGAGGTGTGGGCGGACCTGCTGGAGCTCATCGACACGCGCATGCAGCTGCTGACCGCCTCCTACGACCGGCACCGCTACTTCTACATGGGCGCCGAGATCCTGGGCCTCATCGACGAGAAGCACCGCGAGCTGCCTGAGGACGTGGGGCTGGACGCCAGCACGGCCGAGTCCTTCCACCGCGTGCACACGGCCTTCGAGCGGGAGCTCCACCTGCTGGGCGTGCAGGTGCCTCCCCGCCCTCTGCTGCCCACCCCCAGGCTCCAGGGCCACCCACCTTCCGCCACCCCGGGGGCCTGGGGGGCCTGGGGTGTCAGACTTTCCCCAGGAGAAGGGGCGCCAGGGTCTTCTGCCTCCACAGAGAGGCACCAGCTCAGAGTGGGAAGGCAGGGAACAGTGGTTTTCAGACATTCTTGAGCCTTAGAAGTAGTTCTCCAAGCTGAATCCTCCCCAAAACCCAATGCAAAAAAAATACATTAAAATTCCGTTGAACAATATCATTAACCAACACAGAGATAGCCCTTCTCCAAGGTCAGGCAATGTTCTAAGCAATAAATACAGTTATTGAATCCTCACAGCTGTCCTCTGCAGTTGGTACTAATATTTATCTGCATTTTACAGCTGAGAAAAGTGTGGCACAGGGAGGTTAAATAAGTTGCCCGAGCTCCAGAGATAATAAATGGCAGAGCCAGGATCCAAATCCTGGGAGTCTGGCTCTAGACTCCATGCTCCTAACCACCAGGCTCTCCCCCTTCCCACTTTGAAGCTAGAGAGGCCCTACGCTCTGCTCATTGGACCCCCTTCCCCATCACTGGTGGCTTCTGCAGATCCGTGGAGTCCCAAAGAGTTCAGTGTGATAGAAAGGGCAAGGGCAGGGGGTCCCGGCTGCCCAGGGCTCCCCGGGCTCCCTGTGGAGTAGGGGGAGCTGAGCGAGGCTGTGCAGGCCCAGCAGGGTGCAGGAATAGAGCACTGAGGTAGGATGGGCCCCAATTCACCCGGCAGGGTCCTCCAAGGGAGTTGTCCTCCAGCTGAAGGCAGGGCCTGGTATGGGGGAAGGGAGGCACCTGAGACAGGTATAGCCCCACTGAGGTCTTGTATTCAGAGCCTGGCTCAGGAGTGAGGTTTTGTTGTCGCTGGGGCTGGCCTTGGAGAGGTAACACTTCCTTGGAGAGGCAGCACACACAGTGGTAAAGAACATGGACTCAGGAGTCTGGTTCAAACCCAGCTCTACCCCTTTGTGAGAGTGACTGCCCTTGGGCAAGTCCTTTAACCTCCCTGGGCCTCTGTTTCCTTGTCTGAAAAGCAGGGATAATAGTACCTCTGTCATGGAGTTGTCACAAAAATGAATAGTGTTAATAAATTAAAAAGTGCTTAGAACCGGGCCAGTTCTAAGCTAATCACCCTTGTTATTGTCCTTCTGAGGAGATCAAAGGGCATGGAGTCCCGCTTTCTCCCAAATCCTCATCAAAGCCCAAGGGACACCTTGGGTAGCCAGAGGTGCCACAGCAAGGAGCTTTCTCCCACGGCACCCGCTGGGTGGGAGGTGCAGGTTCTGCCTTCCAGCAGTTCCCTAGACAGATGCCCTGCTCTGCCTAGGCTGAGACGCCTCCATCTGGGGAACAATGTTTGCTTTTGCCCAAGCACAGGTCCAGCAGTTCCAAGACGTGGCCACCCGCCTACAGACGGCGTACGCAGGGGAGAAGGCAGATGCCATCCAGAGCAAGGAGCAAGAGGTGTCTGCCGCGTGGCAGGCGCTGCTCGATGCCTGTGCCGGGCGCCGGACCCAGCTGGTGGACACGGCGGACCAATTCCGCTTCTTCAGCATGGCCCGCGACCTCCTCTCCTGGATGGAGACCATCATCCGGCAGATCGAGACCCAGGAGAAGCCCAGGTGAGGGGCAAGCCAGGACGCTGCACTGGGGCTTCTCCCCGGAGGGACAGTCCTGGGCAGCTGGGGGCATGGGAAGCCCCAGGAGCTCCTGAGGCTGGGTCCAGGTGGTCATGGAGTGGCTCAGCTTCCACTGGAAGGATCTACCATTTCTGAGTAAGGGGAGTCCTGAGTGTGGCAAGAAAAACATCTGTCATCCAGATTGTACTCTGGGGGGCAGCAACCACTTTTGCCAGTGAAAAGAGGCGTCTCCTATGTCCAAAGCCAGGCAGGTCCGGGACTGTTCATCCCCGGGCTGGGAAGTGAGGGGACCATTCCCCCAAACTCAGGAATGAGGATCATCATATGTGGGGTGAGGGAGCATCACGTGGGCAGTGAGGGCCTCGACAAAGACAGCACTCCCTCCGGTGTGGTTCCCACGTCAGCGTGTGTCATTTTAGCAGTTACTGCTGGGCCAGCTCCATCCCTCTGCTCCCAGGGCACCTGTCCTGATGGCCAGTCTTTTTGTTTTTATAACATATTTATTGAGATATAATCCACATATCATAAAATTCATCCATTTTGAGGGCACAATTCGGTGGTTTGTAATATTTTCGCAAAATTCTACAGCCACCACCGCAGTCTTGACTTTAGAATATTTTTATCATCTCAAAAAGAAACGCTGTACGCATTAGCAGACACTCCCATCCCTCCACCCCCAGCCCCAGGGGGCCATTAATCTACTCTCTGTCTCCCTAGACTGGCCTATTCTGGACATTTGATCTAAATGGACTCATAATATGTGGCCTTTTGTGACTGGCTTTCACTGAGCATAATGTTTTCAAGATTCACCCATGTTGCAGCCTGTATCAGTACTTCATTCCTTTTGATTGCCGGATAACATACCCACAGACCTCTTTTGGGGATGCTGCCCTCCTGCCCTTCCTACTGACCAGTAGAAGACACTGAGACATCAGTGTTCCTGCTGGGGCTGGGCTGGTGAGGACTCCCAGGCTGGCCAGGAAGAAGGGAAGGAAGGGGCATCAGACTCCCAGAGGTGGGTGGGAAGCTGCCCGGCAGCCCCTCTGGTCAGGACTTGCTGTCCCGCAGACCAGCATGACTCCAGCCCACAGTTTCTTTCTTCCCCCAAATTCCTCCTCACCTTGTGCTTCTGCCCCCCAGGGATGTCTCCTCTGTGGAACTGCTCATGAAGTACCATGAGGGCATCGGGGCAGAGATCAAAACCCGGAGCAAGAACATCAGCGCTTGCCTGGAGCTCGGCGAGTCCCTGCTGGAGCGGCAACACCAGGCCTCGGTGGAGGTGAGGGACAGTGCCCCTCCGTCTCCTGTCCCCGCTCTCATTGGGCCAGACAGCTTCCTGGGAGGGAGATGTGGGCCATGGTATTCTCAAGAGACTTCTTTTCACTCATGGAGCCCAGAAATTAGAGCAACACAAACCCATTCCTTGCCTCAGAGAGCTGGCTGCTTGGGAGTGGGGAACAGGCTCATGACCCCCTAACATCCCCATGCATGCTTTGGGGATGGTGATTCCCATTTCACAGGTGAGGCACATGTGCCTCAGAGAGGTGATGTAGCTTGCCCACTGTGGCACAGCTGGCAAGTGGCAAGGCCAAGACTCGAACCCAGGTCTGCATGACCAAGTCCAACGTTCTTTCCGGTACCTATCTACGTACTGCCTCAGACAGAGGGAAGAGGAATCATAGCTGGAGCTTCTCTCCTTTCCCTCCCCCAGATCGAAAAGAAGCGGGACCAGGTCAAGTCCAGGCAGGAGGAGATGAACAAGAAGTGGGAGGCCCGCTGGGAAAGTCTCCGCACGTGTGAGTGCAGCCCTGGAGCCAGGGAGCTGGGGCCCTGGGGAGGGGCGGTGCTACGAGGCTGTGGCTTATCAGCACTGCCTAGAGAGGAACCAGGCCCTGGGGACAAGGGCACTATCCCAGAGCAGACGCGATGCCAGAAGCTTACCTGTAACCAGCTGTGTGTCCCGTTCCCTCCGTGCCCTCTGAGGCTCCCCCCATCTCCTGCCCCCAGGCCCACTGCCTGGGCTGGATCCCTATAGCGCTGTGGCCTGGGGAGGGGTCAGGGTAAAGCTCCCGTGCATCCCAGATATTGGTTCTGAGGAGTGTCCAGCATGGAAAGGAGTTCTGTTCTCCTGCAGCTGGAAGCTGTGGAGAGGTGGAGAAAATTCCTCTGCTCATGTAGAACTGATGAGACAACAAGATCTCGTCTGGTCCCATGGCTGCTTGTACATGATTATGTGAGACAACCTGGGCTGGGAAGAGAGTAGCCAGGATCCTCGGTTCACTCTTGATGGAGATTGGGTAGGGGCCCAGTGTGGGGATGCAGGGCACCTCGGAGCAGGGTGTCCACCTGTTTAGAGACACCTGTGCTGGCCTTTTGCCCAACCACCACTGTTGTGTCTGTCTGCTGAGCCACCCCAGACGCCTGGCAGGAGCAGGCTGATGAGTGCTAACGGGCCCCTGGGCCTTGTGGGTGGGTCTGTGGCTTGTTCTCCTGGCAGTGCTGGATGTGTGCAAGTTCTCACGGGACGCCTCTGTGGCCGACGCGTGGCTGAATGCCCAGGAGCCCTATGTGACCAGCCAGGACTTTGGACACACGGTGGACAGTGTGGAGAGGCTGATCAAGAGACATGAGGCTTTTGAGAAATCCACGGCCACCTGGGAGGAGCGTTTTGCTGCCCTGAAGAAGCCCACCATGGTGAGCTGGGGACAATTGTGGTGGGGAGGGGTGGGGAGGGGTGGGTGAGAGCTTGGCATGGGCGATCTTGAGTCACAAACTCTTAGCCAATTATGAGGCACCTGCAGACTGTGTATAAATGGAAGTGGTAGAAAGTACTGACCTTTAAATGCAAAAGACAAAACGGGATAACAAACAGGAACAAACACCAGGATGTATTGAGTTGGGTTGTGGGATGCCATCAGTAGAGAAAGGTTGCCTGGGAACACAGCCCCCCCTTGGGGGCCACTCTGACCCTCAGCCTTTTCCTCCTCTAGCTTGAGCTAAAAGAACGCCAGACTCCAGAGAGACCTGCAGAGGAGCCTGGGTAAGTGTGGGGAGGCCAGCTGGGCTCTGTGTCCAAGGAGCCAGGGCACTCTGCAAAGGGGGATGGGTAGGAAGGACAGGAAAGGTCTTTTTATTCAGAAACTGGCCCCCTGGTATTTTAAATACACATGTGAGAAATCCAGAGGGTCTGATCTTGAAATCATAGAGGAGCTCTTGCTTGTCCTGAGTCACGAGGGGCCTGAAATCTTGGTGGGGTGGGGAGCTGGGGCTGCTGCAGAAGTGAGGCTCCCTTTCAAGCCTCCCCCTCCCTCTGGGAACCACCTTAACACGTGCCCCAGAGGCTGCTTTGCATGAAACCTTGTCCATTTCTGAAGTACCTGCCTGAACTGTTCAGATTAAGCTGCCGCAGCTCCTTGCTGAACACTGTCCAGATGCCCGGGAGGTCTGCACAGGGCGATATCAGGCGCCTGTTCCCTTGGGGTGTGGGTGGGAAACCAGGCCTTGGAGGTCGGCGCTGGCTTGCTTTTAAAGAGGGCTTGTGTCTTCCTTAGGGCTCAAGAGGAGGAAGGCGAGACGGCAGGGGAGGCTCCCCGAGGTCCCCATCGCACAGCCACCGAGAGAACATCCCCGGTCAGTTTCCTCTCCAATTTGTCTAGTTCCTGGGAGTCGTTGCTGCCAGAGCCCGCTCATCCCTACTAGGGCTCAGCCTGGGTGGAAGGCGAAGGTGGTGTCATGCCACCCCCACAGCCCTCCAGGCTCCTCTTTCCATTCCGTCTTCCTTTTTCACTTAGGTTTCCTTAATTCTTAGACTACTTCCCCTTCTCCCTCCAACCCTGAGGAAACTGACACGTCAGCCCAGTGACATGACTCTATTAGTTTGGTTTTATCTAGTCTAATAAATTTTATTGTACAAACACGTCACCATCTACATCAGGGGAAACAGTTTATACAAGGGTGAGTCATTTTTATACACTGTCCTCCTTCCCATTTTCCTTCTAACTCCATCCTTAACACAATACCTGCCCCCCACCCCCACCCCACCCACAGACACTGACAGATACAGACAGACTGTGCAATCCTGCCTGCCCCCAGCACGGGCATTTAGGGCAGCCAGGTGGGAATTCCCTGCCCACACTCCAGCAGATTCCTACCTCCTTCGCAAAGCCCCCTCCTCCTGTCCACGGTCCTGGCCTGATGCCTGTAGGTCGGGGAGTTTGGGGTATGGAGCTGGTCTGGGGCAAGAACAGCTTAGAGAAGCCCTGCAGGGATGAGGGAGAACCCTGAGGCTTCTGGGTTGTGGGGGCCAGTCGCCAACTTGTAGGAAAGCGGTGAGTGTCTGAGTCCTGGCTGAGAGGAGCCGAGTGGGGACCGCCACAGACCAGCAGCCAGAGGCCTGGGCAGGTGGCAAGTTCCCCAGCTGGGAGGTCAAGAGAAGCCCCCGGAGGAGGGAGTAGTGGGGCCGTTCGCTCCACAGCCCAGTGGGGTCTGTACAGGGAGCCTGGGAGGCTCTAACTCAGTTTGGAGGGAAACTGGGAGCGGCTGGTGGAGAAGAAAGCAAGAATTCAGCATGGGCCTTGCACGGCTTCGCCACTGCATGTAGCTCCCCACCCCCACCCACATGCAGATCTGAGGCCCTGGGGGTCAAGGGAACAACAGGTCTTTCAGGTACCCCACCTTCCCAGCTGCCAGAGAGAGCTTGCCCGAACCTTTGAGTGGGCATATAGAGATTGGCATCCTACATGGAAATTTCTGGTACACCAACCACCCCAGAAAAATACACATACACATACAGTTAGAGTTCCATGGACAGAGAGACAGACACTCACATACGCATCGCACATGCGCTGAGCGCCCTCTCTGCGCTGCACCAGCCCGCCATGCCCAGCAGAGGGCACTGCTGGAGGGTCTCTCCCAGAAGCTCCCCCAAGCTCCAGTGGCACAGGGGGTCTGTCCTCCCCAACTGTGGTGGACTGCGTCCCAGCCCCTTTTCCTCAGCAACAGCCCCCACTAGAAGGAGAGCACTCTGGGGGCTAGGACAGACTGCGGACACTGGGGGCTGGGACAGACTGCGGACACTGGGGCAGGGGCTGCCCCCCAGAGCCTTCCCGCCTCCTGCCCCTGCCCACGCTTCTGCTGCGCCTCCCCTGGTGTCTGCGTGCAGTGGTGTCCTGGTCTGTGGGTTCCTTTGTGATCACTGAGCGACTGCATCCGTTCTTTGTGTCCTGTCTGTCCATGTGAATAACTACACATGCATCAGAGCTGCCTCCATCCATGCGTCTGAGTGTCACTGGGTGGGTAGGAAATAAAGCCTGCTGGGACCTGTCTTTCTGGGGAAGGAGGGAGTGAACCCACATTGGAAGCCCTTCCCAGATGGAAGCCTGTGCCTGCTACAAAAAAAGAAAAAACAACCAGATGATGAATCAAATGAGCACCAGGCCCAAGGCCTCACTGAAACAGATTTCATGCTGCTTCTCCTTTCTGGATGGTTTGTTGAGTTCTTATGAGCCTCCATGGAACTCCGAGGGAGGGCCTGCCTCCCACTCACTCTTTCATGTGGGAAAGAGAGGAGGACGGGACCCAGGCACGTCAGGAAGGCCCACAAAGCTTTGGAAGCCTCCAGACAAAGCAGCTGCTGACCGCTCCAGCCTGCCCTGTATTGCTCCTTTACAGAGACCACAGGCCTTTCCCAGGAAGGGACAGCTTTCTGCTGTACCCTCTCTCTGGGACAAGCCTGAGCTATGGGTGGCTCTCCTGCTGGTCCCTTGTGTGTGGTCTGGTGTTGGTGCCTGATAGAATAGATACATGCAGTGTTGCTTCATGTAAAACCCATCACTAGTGCATGCCAGCTTCCTGCTTGGGCGAACAGATGGGAGTGGACCAGGTGCCCGAGCCCCAGCCTGCACAGCTGCACACCCTGCAGGCCCACACCCCCATTGTGCCCATGTGTGCATCACCGTGTGTGCATGCACACACGTGTACATACAGGGACTGGAGCATTCCATGCATCCATCTTTTCCTCCAGCACATCACTATGCAAGCAATTCATTTGCCTCCCTCACCTCTTAACCTTCCCACATTAGAGCATGTTCTGGTAAAATCAGTGCATTTGTACAGGTAAGTACACGTGAGGCCAAGCAGAAGAAACAAGGTCTCATTCACAAAAGGTAAAACACCTGGAATGGAAGTCAGGACATCTGGGCTCTGGTTCTTAATTCTGCAGGAACCTTCCTGCTTGATTTGAGATAAACTTCCTAATCCCCTGGGTTTCCTCATCCATATAAAGCCCTCTCTGTGGGATTAAAGAAAGTCCAGGACATTCTATATGTTGCTAATGCATCAAATTAAAAGGAGGGGCTGGAAGAAGCAGCTCCCCCACTCTCTTCTCTCATTCTTAGCTCCAAGGTACCTGGTTGGCTTGTCAGGTGCCAGCTGGTATGAGGCTGGAGGTGGGAAAGAGGAGATAAAGGGCTGGGGCATTTGCCTGTTGCCCTGTTTGGAGAAGAGGGACAGGTTGAACCTCTGCTCGGGTCATACAAGACTACTGCCCTGACGGAGGTCCCAGGTTGTAGAAGGGGCTAGCAGCAGGCTGAGCTGTCTCCCTTCCTCTCCTTCCCGTGGCAACAGTGGGCAGCCAGACCTATCCCGGGCCCAGTGCTTGAGGACACTGTCCTGGGGCTACCCCCCAAAACCTCCACTTTGGTCCCTTCATTCATCCTGGGTGTGGTGGCCCTGCCAAGCATCCCTCATCTTCCAGGCTTTGGGTGCCTCAGAATTCCCAGTATTGCATTTGGGGTGAGATTTTGTTTTCCTCCAGGAGGGAGATTAATTTCACGGAGAAGAAATGGTATTGAAGATAATCCGAGTCTCCCGTGGCTCAAGGTCCCCAAGCCAAGAGCCCTGAGACTGCTTCCTACCACTCTGTTTCCTGTCTTTGGGGTACACCCAGAAGTGGGATCTGCTCTTTGAATTCACCCAACGGGGCTGCTGTGACACCATGAGCGACAGCCCTGAAAGGGACTGGTGCTCTAAGGGGCTGGACAACGAAGAGTCTCCTACAGGGTTCATGGTTTGGGGGAAGCATACCCTGCCCTGCCTCCAAGCCCCAAGGCTAGATTCCATCATGGTGCAGAGGGGAGCCCTAGGATGCAAGAAAACTCCAGAAAGCAGCTGCCTGGGTGTCATTATTAACCCTCCCCCTACCTCATTAAGTTGTCAGGGAAACTCTTACCCAGGGGGAGCTCACAGATGCTACATCCAACCCTGCAACTGACTTCTCCGGAATAGGGGAGTGGGCATCTTGTGAGAACTGAACAGGGGGTTGAGGTCCCATACCTCTCTGTTCCTTTGCCTTGGAGGCTTATGTGGCTTCAGGGAAGTCAGCAGTGCTTGCAAATGGGAGGGGCAGTGCTGAGCAGGCATTGGGCTTGCAGCCACCTTTTAACCAGTGCCTGGCAGGCTCCACCTGCTGTCGCCTCCTTGGCAATCTGGGGCACTTACCCCAGCAGAGCCTTCCTGGCAGCCAGGAGCTTCCAGCAGCAGCCACCAGTGGGCTCTGATGTCCTTGGAGAAAGCGATGTGAGTGTGGAGGCAGCAGCTGTGTTTCTTTTTGCCTGAATGGGCTCTCCTGATCCTTTCCCCTCCCCTGTGAGGCTGCACTGAGCTGCTGTTTCAGGCATTTTGCAGCGAATACAAATCACTCATTTGTTGGTGACGACAGCCATGGCCCGAGAAGTATAGAAGCACGTCAGTTCTCCCCCC
>PVKY010010081.1:0-12865 GCA_004027775.1 Bradypus variegatus
AGACAGTGTGGAGGTTCCTCAGGAAGCTAAATATAGATTTGCCATATGACCCAGCTATTCCATTGCTAGGTATATACTCACAGGAACTGAAACTTAAGACACAGACAGACATTTGTAAACCGTTGTTTATTGCAGCATTATTCAGAATTGGCAAGAGATGGAAGCAGCCAAAATGTCCATCAATGGATGAATGGATAAACAAACTGGTATATACACATGATGGAATATTATGCAGCTGTAAGACAGAACAAAGGCATGGATCATATAATAATGTGGATGAACCTTGAGGATATTATGTTGAGTGAAGTTAGCCAGAAACAAAAGGACAGATTCTGCATGGTTTCACTAATATGAACAGACATTAATGAACAAACTTTGGGAGTTAAAAGCTGACAACACAGGCGACCAGGAGATAGAAAGAGGGCTGAAACCAGCCATTTGATGCTGAAGGAGTACAGAATGTTTAGGATTGATTGTATAGATCCAGAAATAGATAGCATAATACTGCGTGATAGGAGCACAGAATGGTAAGTATACTGAACAAAGATATCTGTGAGTAAAGCTGAAATAGGTGGGATAGGAAAATGTATGACACCGGAGGTAAAGATAGATGATAAAGCCTGGGACTGTACAATGTGGCAAAAATTGGAGTGGCCAATGACTGTTACTAAATATACAAATATAAAAATGTTTTTGCATGTGGGAAAGCCAATGATTGTCAACCATGTAGAGAGGTGAAAAAGGGATTGTATTCGGAAAAAAACATGAATCAAAGCAAACTCGAGTCAATGGTCAACAATAACATCGTAATATACCTCAATTAAATGTTACAAAGGCAATATGCCAATGCTAAATGTATATAAGAGGGGGATATAGGGGAGGAATATGGGATTCTTGGTAGTGGTGTTATTTGCTGTTCTTACTATTGTATTGTATTACATGACACGTTATTTTTCTTTTTATCATTTTTTTATTATTACTAAAAAAAAGGCAATTTTTCTTGCAGTAAAAAAAAGAATAGCATGGTACTGGCACAAGGACAAACAAATAGACCCGTGGAATAGAACGAAAAGCTCAGAAATCAACCCTCACATTTATGACCAACCGATTTTTGACAAGGCGGCAAAGACCATACAATTGGGAAAGAACAGTCTCTTTAACAAATGGTGCTTTAACAAATCTCCATTTGCAAAAAAAAAAAAAAAGGAGGACCCCTACCTCACACCATATCCAATAAAGGTTTCTTATCCAAAATATATAAAGAAATTCTTCAACTTAACAACAAAAAAACAAACACCTCAATTTAAAAATCACCAAAAGACTTTAATAGACATGTCTCCAGTTGTTTTCATGGCCAGAAAGCACATGGAAAGATGCTCAATATCAACAGCCATCAAGGAAATGAAAATTAAAACCACAGTGTGATACCATTTCACACCCACTAGAATTGGTGCTATTAAAACAAACAAACAAACAAAACAAAAAATGGTGGCAATGTAAAATGGTGCAGCCACTGTGTAAGATGGTTTGGTGGTTCCTTGGAAAGCTAAGTATAGAATTATCACATGACCTGGCAGTTCCACTACTAGGTATATACCCAAAAGAATCGAAAGCAGGAACTCGAACAGATATATTTGCACACTGAAGTTCATAGCAGTATATTCACAACTGCCAAAAGATGGAAGCAACCCAAGTGTCCATCAACCGATGAATGGACAAAATGTGGTATATACATACAATGGAATATTATTCAGCTGTAAAAAGGAAAGAAGTCCTGATACATGTGACAACTTGGTTGAATCTTGAAAACATTATGTTAAATGAAATAAGCCAGACACAAAAGGACAAATATTATATGATCTCACTGATTTGAAATAAAGCAAACTCACAGAGTCAGAACCTAGAATAAAGGTTATCAGGAGAAAGGGAGGGGACAGGGAATGGGGTGTTAAGGCTTAAAATGTACAGGGTTCCTATTTGAAATAATGGAAATGTTTTGGTAATGGATGGTAGTGATGGCAGCACAACACTGCATACACAATTAACAGTACTAAAATATATAACTGAATATGATTAAAAAGGGAAATGTAAGATTGCATATATGGTAACAGAATAAAATTTTTTAAAAAAATCCATGGAACTACACTACACAGTGAACCCTAAATTAAACCATGGACTTTAATTAATAGTACAATTATTAAAATGTGCTATTTTCAATTGTAACAAATTGAAATGGGCTATTTTCAATTATAACAGTGCAAGTTGTTGGTGAGAGAGTATATGGGATCCTGTATTTTATGTATGGTTGTTCTGTAAACCCACAACTTCTCTAATAAAGTGGAAAAAAGCATTAAGGAGAAACTGTGATGAAATGTTAACAGTTGAAGAACCTACAGAAGAGGGTTCTTAGTACTGTACTTCCAACTTCACTGTCAGTTTAAAATAAAAAATAAATGATCTTGTAAAAACTGTATCTATTCATTCACCTCTTTGGTCCCATGGGAATTCATGAAAAATACTTTAGAATGATATTGGAATTAAAGAGTTTCAAAAAAGCAATAGTGGCAAAAACAATACATGAAAGATTGGGATAGATTAATAATACAGCTGCTGTTTAAACTGTGCAGTTCTTTTGAGTGTAGTGAAGAAAGGTTTGGGAACTTTGTTTCCAGTTCCCACAGTCTGCTCCCACACTCCCTAGGCAGGCAGGATCTGCTTCTGCTCAACCTCAGTGGGTCCCAAAGTGTCAGAATATGCACCTCACAGCTACCCTGTGTGTCTGTGCACTGCTATAGCTATTACCATCAAAAACATCCTTTCTTACACATGTGCTAACTGTACTCCCAGCTGTCAGTGGAGACTATTTCCTTCCTTTCTTTCCCTTCCTCTTGTTTCACTCAGGGCTAGGAAATAGAAATTTTATCATTCTATTGGAAACTTTAGCTATTTTAATCCAAAAGAAGATAATATAGGGAATTAGGTACACATCCTAAGCTAGACTTTCAGAGGACTGCAATAATGCCACAGAACTGGCACACCAGGGAAGCTACTGCATAGGCCTGTCAGAAAAGTGGGGAGTCAGAAGCCACCACCAGAACTGTTGACTTTAAGAACATAAAAGAATAAAGGACAGACCCTGTAGCTGCAATCTAACTTTCAAGAAGCCACCACCACCACTATTTCTGCAACTTCCTATCAGTAGCAACAAAACAAGGGACCAGACACTTTGGAACAATTTTATAGAAAAACTCAAAGACTACATGTCTACGCTTGTCAGCAAAAAAAGCCAAAGAAACAGGAAGATAAGCTTCACCTCATTTCCACCTTCCAAATCTCAAGTCATTGCACCTAATTGGGGAAAACTATTTCATATCCAGAAAGTTAAGTGCAAGGGAGTTTGGGAAACATCCCAGCCTCTGCACAACAGGGAGGTACACTAAAAGGAGGCTGGAAGGGATTCCAGTCCCCATATCTCTCCTCACCAAAGATTAAGGGGAGTTATTCTCTACTGCTAATCCCCTAGACTATCAGAGCACATTAGGTATAAATTATATTAAACGTCTTCCTTAGTTTGTTAATGTTTTAATGACAAAATTCTGTACATGGAGCCAGGGCTATCTCTTACTGACACTTGCATGTGGAAGAAGAACTAAAACATACTGAAAAGTGAGAAAGAGGTATTATCTAACTTCAGAATAAGCTCATACAGGTGTGACTCAGTGGCCATTCAGGAATAATCGTTAAATTACAATTCTCTTGCTAGTTTCTATTTGATCTCTATGCATTTTTCTCCTTGCTTTAGTTTCAAATTCAAAGTAAGAATCCTCTCCTTTTGCTGTAATAGAAAAGCTACCTTACCTTTAATCAACAGCAGAGGGCTGCCTCTTCCCAGACTAGTCTGTGAGTTTTAGAAATGATAAGGCAGCAATGTTTTTCTTCTAAAAAAACACAGAAGGGGAACATTCTTCTATGCCCTCTTTTAACCTTTGTGATAGGCCAAAAATGATAGCCAGAATTTGACAACTTCTATCAGACGACAAGCGATTTTTGTATTTCCCACCAACCCGTAAGCTCTTTAAAGGCTGAGACATTTTTCTTTCTGTTCCCTGGTGCCTAGCACAATGCATGATACCAAGGAGAGAGTTTATAAATGTCTGTTGTGGGATGTGGAAGATGGAGACATCATCATGCCTCTTATCCTATCTCATTCTCTTCCTCAATGCCACGAATGGACAGAAAGGGATGAAAGGAAATTTGAGTCACAGGACTGATGGCCAGACCCCTACCACTCATGAAACTTCCCAGAAATACAAATCCTTCAGCAAATTCAGGAAATCCTCATTTAAAAGTCTCTGGCCTGTAGTGCCAGCTGCCTACTGATCACCCACTAATTGCCAAAGTTTTATTTCATCTGGGCAGAGGGGTGATGTAAGAAGGAAATGATGGAAAACACAGATCCTGCACTGAGGGAGAGAACAGACTGTAAATGATAACTTTGGCAATATTCTGCCTATGCTCAATCAACTCTACTGAAAGGGAGTGCGATGAGCAATCTGGAATAGCAGGACCTGTGTCTGAGTAACCACACCACCAACAGGAAAATAAAGTCCAAGGCCATCCTGAATGTGTCCGATACCAGCTTGGGGTTATCTGCAGTGGGCAGTTTATACAGCAAGTAGGAAGACATGACTGATAAGAAGAAAGCTAACCTAGGTGAAATGCTTGAGTATTTTCCTCTCATTTCTTCTACAGAACAATAATGGGGACATTAGATGGAGTATATCTTCAGTCATATATTGACTGTTGTTTCAGAGGGACTTCCAGAGCTGCTGCCATTTGCCCACACCACTTTGCTTCTCTCCTGGCAGCAGAAATTAAGAAATTAAGTTCTAATGCTAGATAAGCATTCTCAAAATACCCTGGAATAACTTGCCTGCATTAACAAACTGCCCACTGTATATAAACAAAGAACTCTCAAGAGAAATGTAACAGACACTTAAAGACACAAAGTTACTAAGAGAAAGCACTACTACAACACTATTAGAATATACTTAAGAAATA
Organism: Bradypus variegatus; assembly: GCA_004027775.1. Lineage (NCBI taxonomy): Eukaryota > Metazoa > Chordata > Mammalia > Pilosa > Bradypodidae > Bradypus > Bradypus variegatus. The sequence goes on from PVKY010010081.1 coordinate 5,062, forward strand.
AATCTCAATTAGGCTGATGATTTACAGCTAAATGGGTCCAAACTTGAAAACCAGTGCATGAGGCAGCTTAGTCAGTCGACAATAATACTTAAATTCTAATTCTTTTTTTCCATCTGAACCAAGCACTGTAAAACTATACAGCCTTTTCACCTCCCAACCATTCCCATTTTTGAGACAATCACCAAGAATACTGGGAAGCCACATAATGGAACTCCTCCCAAATGGTCTTATTTCTAACAAGCGTTAGGCATAACCAGTATAGGTCATTTAGTTAAGAAGAGTCAGTGTTGCCTTCTTCAAATCCCAGAACTTTCCCAAAATGAACACCTGTGAGAAGTTCTTACAAGTATTTTTTCGGCTTTATGAATATTTGCGAAATATTAGAACGAACTTTCCGTATCCTACACTTGTTGATAAATACGGAGGAAAAATCTCTATCTGCTCTCCCACCTCAGTACCTAGTTAGAAGGGTAAAATGGATTTCAGATAAAGGAGAAGAAAACAAAGACAAAAGCTAATGACAAGCCAGCTGCGAGTCTCCTGGTCAAAGTCCATAAAGTTATGTCGGTCTGGCCTCACCCGGGATGCCCAGCTTCTGAGAAATTCGTTCCCGGGTTTCCTCGCTCTCCTCCCCTCCGCTCCTCCCTTCCCCCCAAAGGGCGCTAACGCACACTGGCCAGGGGTGGCGGGAAGGGGCTGGCGGGGTGATGCGTGTTCCCCTGCGCACGCACCCTCTGCTCACTCCATAGGCCCCCTCCTCAACACTTCCTGAAGGCAATGGACAAAGAAGGCGACGCCTCCAGGGAGGAGGAGGGTGTGGAGTCAACGGGCTTGTGAAGAAAATGCTGCTCCCTAAAGCAACTCCCCCCAACCCGCGTGCGCCAGGCCGCCCACAGGGCGCCCACGGTGTCTCGCGCGCTCCCCGGGCTCGCGCACAGGCAGGATGGGGCTGACAAGCAGTTCCACTGGCCGTGGCGGCCGCCGCTGCCTCCTCCGGTTCAGCCGATGGGCAGCGCGATGAGAAGCCCGCCCCGCAGCCCCGTGGCCCCCGCACCTCGTCCTCCTGGAGCCCGAACAGCTCCACCGCGCAAGTTGCCATTTCCGAAAGGTTCCAGCAAAGCAAACACGCTCGTCCCCGCTCGCCCCCGCCCAGGGCTGGGAACTGTAGTGAGGGGGAGCAGTAAGGGAAGGAGGCGGGGAGGAGTTGGAGGAAGAAGAGGAGGTGCATCCCCAGCGACAGCAGCGCCTCTCCTGGTGAGCGGCCGCTAGTGGCTCAAAGAAGCGCGGCGGGAAAGGACGACAGGCCTAGGCCTGAGGCGCGCGTGGGAGGGTTTAGGGTGTGGGGGAGAGCGCGTGCTGGACTCGGGGCGGAGAGCGCGAGTGGGTGCGCTCGCGGCGGGAGTAACGTGGTGGAGTTCAGGTGAGGGAGCGCGCATGGTGGGACTCTGGAGGGAGAGCGCGAGTGGCGGTATATGCGACGGAGGCGCGCCCGGTGCCCTAGCGCTGCAGATGGGTGGCTCGCCGGCCCACTTCGTGGAGTCGGGCAACCCCAGGCTTTGCTCCGGGGCAGACCTGGGAGGCCTACGCCAGGGAAACAAAGCTGCGGGTTACCTCAGCAACAGGTATCACTGAGGCCCGTCCCGAACTAGGCTGGAAGCAGGAGTGCTTTTCTCTGTAAACAAGAAGGGGAAATAATAATCGCATCCTTACTACACGCTGAGAATTATAACGCTTTCTTGGTTAAAGCTGTCGATTCCGGCTCATTTTCTGTAAGAAGCTAGACAATTCGGGCCGCCAGGGAATGCCCAGCCTGAGAGCGGCAACAAAAGGGGAGGCCTGAAGGTATCTTAATCTTGAACCGAGGATCTGAAATCCTCTCCCTGTGATTTGTAAACCCTTTGCCAGTTTATAAGCTATTTCCTGTCATATAGTCTGTCCATTTTTAAAGCCCACCAATAATGTCCAGCCTCCAGGCTTACATATCTAAACCTGCTTAGCTCAGAGGTGACCTGCAGTGCCACTGGAAAGTTGCGAATAAGGGAGTGAGGGGAAATAAAATGAACTAGGACCTCCTGCGCCGAAGAATAGTCCTTTTTTAATATTCGTGTCTGATGGATTTATAATTACTCAAAGACTCCCACCAAGTAAAACACTCATAAAGAGAAGAGGGAAAATTATTAGCAACAGTCATCTAAGTTCAAATTCACATCTTGTTTTCTACAGTTGCAGAAATGATGTAAAATGCCAAAATCTAAAAATCTAATTTTTTCAAAATAAAAACAATCTAATTTTCATTTCCTTAACTAATTCAGTATAACAGTTTTCAAATGCTTATATATGGGAACAAGACTAGAGCCCATTTGTTGGTTTATTTTATAAGATTTTGTTGTATTTTATATTTGTCAGGTTCCACTTGATTCATATTATGTATCAGAATTCTATTAGTACATAATCCAAATTGTTCATGTGTATTAGGAAGAAAGAGGTGGCAATTAAGGAAACAATGAGTGAAAATTCCTAAATGGTCAGAAATTGTTGGCTTAACTAAATCTAAAAAGCCATCATAACGTTAATTTCTTTGTTTTATAAACTGTCATGTACCTGTATTTTTCACAGGGTTAGGAATAAAATATATTCAGGGTGTCCTTTTATTTGGGGAATAATAATTTCCCCTAATCTCTCTCATGATACGTGTTTTATATTGAATTTAAAATAGAAGACTCATGCCATTTCAGGGCATAATTACAGATAACTATAGAAAGACCTTCCTTTACTCCTGGTTAAATTGAATTAGTGGATGAGAAGTATGAACATAGTCTAAAATTGGCAAAACAATCACCCAAAGATACCAGGAGTTTATAAAATAAAGCATTTGATAATGCCAATAGGTGGTATAAAGTTAATTCTAAATGCCACTGTTTGACTCATTGTGATGGTTAGGTTCATGTCTCACCTTGGCCAGGTGATAGTGTCCAGGTGTCTGGTCAAGCAAGCACTGGCCTAACCATTCCTGCAAGGACATTTATGGCTGGTTAATAAACCAGAAAGCTAGTTTATTAAATCATCAGTCAATTGGCTGCACCTGTGACTGATTACATCAATGAACGACATGTCTTCCACAATGAGGGAATTCAGTCAGCTGGATTTAATCCAATCAGTTGAAGACTTTTAAGGGAGAAAGAGAGAGGACCTTCACTTCTTCAACCAGCCAGCGTCTCCTGAGGAATTCATCAAACACCTTCATCGGAGTTGCCAGTTTGCTGCCTGCCCTACAGAATTTGGACTCATGCATCCTGCCCTATGGAATTTGGACTCAGGTATTCCAACAGGTGTGTGAGACACATTTTTATAAAATCTTATATTTACAGATATTTCTTGTTGGTTCTGTTTCCCTAGAGAAACCTAACTAATACAGCTTGGTACCAGGAGTGATTCTTGAGAAACAGAATCTTAAAATGGGCTTTTACAATTGGATTTCTACTCTGATTAGATTCAAAGGCACTAATGACTCCCATTTCCAATAATCAAGATGGCACTAACAGTCCATGGTATGAGTTAGCAATGGAGATATGCACAATATCACCATTTGATTCTCCTAATCATACCCTTGTACGCAGCAAAACTCTGGGTGGCAGTGTTTTTGACACCTTAACAGAATTTTGTGGAGTTAAGAGGTATAATGATGTTGGCTGGTTGCTCTGTTGCTCTTAAATACGCTAGATAAAGTTATAAAAGAAAGGGATGAGCTAAAGTTTTAAAATTTGAAACTTAAGTGCTGCATGACAGATGTAAAAGTTTCTATGTGTGCCCTGAAGGAAAATCTTATTTCCTGTAGCTGCAGACTAGAGATTTTTGAAAACCAGACCCAGTAGCAGACTGACAATGTAAACTAAAATCTCAGTCATGCAGAGTGCTGTTAAAGTAAAGGCAATGATTGCAAAACAATGGGATCCTGAAAATTGGGATGGGGACACATGGATTGGTAACAATGGCAGTGAGACATTGGAACCCTGGATTGGACTGAGTCTTTGCTAGATAAACCTGTAATGGTATGTCCTGAGGAAACATCCCCCAACCTGTAGTCTGCCCTGAGCAGCCTGCCATCCAACCTCCACCTAAAGAGATTAACTCTTCAGATTCTGCTAAACCTATAATCACCTCATCTGAGGAAGCAGCCCTCACTTCTCTAGAGGTCTGGAGAGATTAATCCTGTTTCATGAGATGGAATGTCCTGAGGTAAATAGCTGGAGGGATACTTCTAATTCTTTTCATGATCCACCCCCACCACCAGTCTTTGCTTCAAGACTTGTGACTAAAGTCCTAACAGACCCCAAAGGGTGAGGTAAAGTGTGACCCATGAGGAATTGTGCAAAACTCCAATAGAACTGCATGTGCTTTCCAATTTATATAGACAGAAATCAGGGGAATATGTGTGGGAGTGGATATAATCAGGGGAATATGTGTGGGAGTGGGATAATGGTGGAAGAAATATAAAGTTGGAACAGGCTGAATGTATTGATTTGAGCCCACTAAGCAGAGACTCTGCATTCAGTGTTGTAGCTCAAGGAGTTAGAAAGGGTGTTAACTGTTTGTTTGGGTGGTTGGCTGAAACATGGATCAAAAGGTAGCCAACTTTACCTGAGGTCAAAATGCTAGAACTGACCTGGTGTAATGTAGAGGAGGGGATTCAAAGGCTTAGAGAGCTTGGAATGTTAAAGCTCACACAACCCTGGAATGTCCAGAGGACACACCTTTTACCAGTGCTGTGAGGAATAAATTTGTGATACTAGCTCCACCATTCCTGAAGAGCTCTGTAGTCACGCTTCTCTGTGGGTCAGATATTACTGTGGGAACTGCTGTCACTGAGCTGGAATCCTTAAACACAATGGGGATAATTGGATCCCGAGTCAGCAGAAGCCATGTGGCAGCAGTTTATCCCCAAAGACAAGGTGGGCATGGCTACCATAATGGAAAACAGCCTCAAAGCAGCAGTCAAAATAATCTAACTTGCAGAGACTTAATGGTATTGGCTAGTAGATCATGGAGTACTTAGAAGTAAAATAGATGGCCAGTCTACCGAATTCTTGTTTGATCTATATAAGCAGAAGAATTTTAGATCAAGTGAACAAAAGTCTAACTTGAATTACAAAAATAGAGTCACACCAAAAATTTATATTCTTAATCTTCCTCCTAGTCTTCCCCAGGGACACCTATGGCCTTTTACCAGGGTAACTGCATTGGGGAATACGAAATGTTCAGATACTTTGGGGATTATTAGACACTGGTTCAGAAGTGACATTAATTCCAGGAGACCCAAAATATCACTCTGGTCCACAAAGTCAGAGTAGGGGCTTAATGGAGGTCAGGTGATCCATGGAGTTTTAGCTCAGGTCTGTCTCACAGTGGGTCCAGTGGGTCCTGTGAACCATTCTGTGGTTATTTCCCCAGTTCTGGAATGCATAATTGGAATAGACATACTCAGCAACTGGCAGAATCCCCACATTGGTTCCCTGACTTGTGGAGTGAGGGCTACTATGGTAGGAAAGGCCAAGTAGAAGCCACTAGTACTGCCTTTACCTAGCAAAATAGTAAACCAAAAGCAATACCGGATGCCTTGCGGGATTGCACAGATTAATGCCACTCTTAAGGACTTGAAGGATGCTGGGGTGGTGATTCCCACTACATCCCCATTCAACTCTCCTATTTGGCCTGTGCAGAAAACAGGTGGGTCCTTGAGGATGACAGTGGATTATCATAAGCTTAACTCGGTGGTAATTCCAATTGCAGCTGCTATTCCAGTTGAGGTATCATTGCTTGAGCAAATCAACACATCCCCTGGTACCTGGTTTGCAGCTATTGATCTGGCAAATTTTTTTTTCTCAATAGCTGTTAGTAAGAACCACCAGAAAAGTTTGCATTCAGCTGGCAAGGCCAGCAGTATACCTTCACCATCCTACCTCAGGAGTATATCAACTCTTCAGCCCTCAGTCATAATTTTGTCTGCAGGGATCTTGATCGTTTCTCAATCCCACAAGATCACACTGGTCCATTATATTGATGATATCATGTTGATTGGACCTAGTATAGCAACTACTCTAGATTTGTTGGTAAGGTATTTGCATGTCAGAGAATGGGAGATAAATCCAACAAAAATACAGGGGCTTTCCACCACGGTAAAATTTCTAGGTGTCCAGTGGTGTGGGACATGTTGAGATATCCCTTCTAAGGCAAAGGATAAGCCATTGCATCTGGCCCCTCCTATAACAACAAAAAAAAGAGGCACAATGCCTAGTTGGCCTGTTTGGATTTTGGAGACAACATATCCTCATTTGGGTGTACTGCTACAGTCCATTTACCAAGTGACCAATAAATCTAGTTTTGAGTGGGGACCAGAATATGATGGGTCTCTGCGAGAGGTCCAGGCTGCTGTGCAAGCTGCTCTGCCACTTGGACCATATGATCCAGCTGATTCAATGATGCTGGAAGTGTCAGCAGCAAATAAAGATGCTGTTTGGAACTTTTGGCAGGCTCATATAGGAGAATCACAATGCAAGCCCATAGGATTTTTGAGTAAAGCCTTACCATCCTCTGCAGATTACTCTCCATTTGAGAAAGAGCTTTTGACCTGCCATTGTGCCTTAGTAGAGACTGAACACTTAACAATGGGCCACCAAGTTACTATGAGACCTGAGTTACCTATCATGAGCTGGGTATTGTCTGACCCACGGAGCTGTAAAGTTGGGCATGCACAGCAGCACTCTATAGTAGAATGGACATGGTATATACGAATCAGGGCTCGAGCCGTTCCTGAAGGCACAAGTAAGTTACATGTGGAAGTGGCCCAAATGACCATGGCCTCCACTCCTTCCACCTTACCTTCTCTTTCCCAGCCCACAGCTATTGCCTCTTGGGTAGTACCTTACAATCAGTTGACAGAGGAAGAGAAAACTCAGGCCTAGTTTACAGATGGTTCTGCGCAATATGCAGGCATCATCTGAAAGTGGATAGCTACAGCACTGCAGCCCCTTTCTGGGATGTCCCTTAAGGACAGTGGTAAGGGGAAATTATTCCAGTGGGTGGAACTTCGAGCAGTGCACCTGGTTGTTCATTTTGCTTGGAAGGAGAACTGACCAGAGGTGCATTTGTATACTGATTCATGGGCTGTTGTTAATGATGTGGCTGGGTGGTCAGGGACTTGGAAGGAACATGATTGGAAAATTGGTGACAAACAAGTCTGGAGAAGAGGTAGGTAGATAGATCTTTCTGAGTGGGCAAAAATATGAAGATATTTGTGTCCCATGTGAATGCTCACCAGAGGGTGATTTCAGCAGCAGAAGGTTTTAATAATCAAGTGGATAAGATAACCCATTCTGTGGACAATAGTCAGCCTCTTTCCCTAGCCACCCGTCATTGCCCAATGGGCTCATGAACAAAGTGGTCATGGTGTTAGGGATAGAGGTTATGCATGGGCTCAACAACATGGACTTCCACTCACGAAGGCCAACCTGGTCACAGCCACTGCTGAGTGCCCAATCTGCCAGCAGCAGAGACCCACACTCAGTCCCCAATATGGCACCATGCCCCGAAGTGATTAGCCTGCTACCTGGTGGCAGGTTGATTACATTGGACCACTTCCATCATGGAAGGGGCAACAATTTGTTCTCACTGGAATAGACACATACTCTGAATATGGGTTTGCCTTCCTTGCACAAAAGGCTTCTGCCAAAACTACCATCCATGGACTTACAGAATGCCTTATCCACTGGCATGGTATTCCACACAGCATTGCTTCTGACCAAGGATC
>PVKY010010082.1:0-12867 GCA_004027775.1 Bradypus variegatus
AAAACCTAACCCTCCACAAACTGGCCTAACACAGTAAAGAGAAAGGAGGAACACTGATTTGAGAAATAGGGTAAGGGAAGAAGCCAGAACTAAAGCAGTGGGTTTCCAACTGTTGTCTAAAACACTGAAGCCTTTTAAATAAAATCTTGGCTGGTATGGACATAAATATAAATAGATAATTATACAGAATCTTAAGGTGAAGAAATAGGATTCAGAGTCTGTTCATAAACCATCCTGCTTCCTTGAAAGTAGCCCCTGAAACTTTGTATGGAACCCCAGGACTCCATACAGTTTGAAAACCACTTGACTAGAGAAATCTTGAGGATGGAATAGGCTAATGGGAAGCTGGGGGTGAGGGGGAAGAGTCAGGGGTCATTATGGCTGTTTCTGGGCATTTTGCAATGAAGAGAATGGAATTAAACATGCAAGCATCCCTTGTCATGGCTAGGCAGCCTTGGGGTGGACAACAGAGAAAAGGCCTTTCACATCTTGCTTGAGCCAGATAGACTGGCCAATTGACATTTCTGAAATCTTCTTATAGGCAAGCCTCTTTATCCTTATCTTCTACCAGGCAAGACAGATTTCCTTGGGAAAGATTTAGATCTTCTTCTATCTGTGCCCTGCCTCCAACCCCTACCTATCCCCCAAATCTAAGCCGTTGGCCCCTCCTGAATTCATAGGACTCAACCCCGGTGCCATCTGTGCTTTGATCTCTCAGAGGAAGCAATTCTGAGGGATCTGTCCAGCTCACCAGCATGTGGCTCTACACCTCCCATGGAGACAGACACCCAGACCCACCTATGCACACCACGTCCATGAAGCCGTACATCCCGTAGCAGATCTGGAAGAGGAGGTCTTGGCGCTGCCATTTTGCCAAGGGACTGAAGGTTGACCAGATGAGCCAAGAGATGCTGGCGATAAGGAAGAGGGAACCCAAGATGGCGGCTGCAATCTGAACCTTCTCAATGACCGTCAGAGAGATGGCCTGCCACTGGGGAAAGGGAATGGCAGGTTAGCTGTTGCCCATTTCCATCCCATGCCCATCCCTCTTCTTTCTGCCACCCAAACTGCTCACCTCTGGTTAGGGTTTAAGCTGGGGCTTTCCGGTGTGTAATACAATGGATATTTTTTCGGTTTCTGAGTTTTACTTTGTACCTTGATGAGGAGGAAACCTATATCACACTGAGTGATCTGAAGTCATCGCAGGGAGGGGGTTGTGGGCAGTAGAACTGGGAAGGAAGAACTTTATACTAGATTACAATACAGACGGAAATGGGAGGGAGAGAATGAGAATGCAGAGCTAGTGTGGGTGGCATTCAAGGGCCTCAGAATATTCTTTTCAGAGCAATGCTTTCTATTTTCATAATAATAGTTGCTGAGAGGACACAAGCCTTCCTCTCCTTGTCTCCTACAACACCAGGCTGCCATTTAATATACATGTTAGAGATTATCAATTCAATAAATTAGGAGAAGACACAGGATGTTGGTGAGGGATAAGGAAAATAGTTTATAATTTCTGAACATATATGTACACTGAGATTTCCCTTTTTTTTTTTAAATAGTGAAAGCATTATACTAAGAGCAATACTGATGGCTAGGTTGAAGGCTGGGGTGTGGGTGAGTGTCTGTGATTCCATGGCAGGGCCAGGCAGCTGGCCTAAATGAGCCTGGAGTTGTATTCTAGTTTAAAGTTTACCCATGCACTCACTCAAGAAATATGTATTGAGTATTCTCTATGTGCAAGGAATTTTGCTAGGTGATGGAGATAAGCAGTAAGCAAAAACTGACAAGGTCTCTGTCCTCATGAACCTTCAATCTAGTAGAAAACACAGATGACCAAATAATTATTTACAACTGCAATTCATCAAGGGTCAGAAAGGGAGGTACACGGCACTGGGAGAGCCTATGATAGGAGGAAGCGATGCTTGCACTGAGATTTGAAGGATGAGGGGTTTACTGGGCAAAGAGAGGAGGAAAGAGTATTCCACACATAGAGAACAGCATGTGCAAAGGCCCTGGAGGAGAGAGCATGGAAGAAAGCAAGAGTAGATGGTATGGAGAGAGCAGAAGTTAGAATGGGGTGAGACAGCTGGACAGACAGGCAGGGAAGACCAGATAGAGTTCTGTAGAATGCACACAGCATTTGGAACTTGTCCTAAGAGTAAACATGATGCTATTGAAGGGATCAGATTTGGGGAGGTGGGGAGAAGGACACCTCCTTATTGGAGGGGTTTGCATAACACCCTGTGGAGAACTCCCAGGAGAAGGTGTTCCAGCCTGAATCCTGAGGACAGGCTGACTGGCTTCCATCTGCCAACAGGGAGCCCCTCACTCTGCTCCCAATGACCTGGATGGAAGCCCTGATTCTGGCTCAAGTGGGACAGAGCAGTGGCCCCTGAGAAATTGCAAACATTGGATGTAGAACATCAGCCTGTCCATTTAATTATACAGATAGCATCCCATTACAGGCAATTGGGCCTTTCAGTGTTCCACTGCTTCCGCCAGCCTCAGGTTACACAAAACAAGGGAATTTTCCAGACTATGGCCTGATCTTGCGGACTTCTCTGATACACATCAAATGCTTTTTCTGGGGTCTGTCCCACTGTTTATAAAGAGGGCTTCTGGCTGAGCATTTTGTTTCTACCACTGAGGCACCAATTTCCTTACGTCTTCTTGCTCTTCAAAAATCCCAAATACAGAGGTACAGAAAGGCCCCTTTAACCCCTAGCCTCTTCCTACCGACCTCCGGCCACCTGCAGAAACTAAATGGGGCCTGTGACCACAATAAGAAGTATAATTAAGGCTGGACATAGGAGGGGTGCTGCAGCCAAGGCTCTCCTCTCCTATCTGCCCTATGTGAGGCTCCATAAGAGGTGGGAGGAGAGAGCAGAGAGCAAGAGAGCTCTGCAATCTCAGAGGAAAGCTGGGAAGGGCCCTGATGGACACCCATAACACCCTTCCAAGCAAGAGTCCTTTCCTAGTAGCAAGACCAGAAGCAGAAGACTTCTCCATCCCCTGCTATTCTGCAGCACCAAGGAATGGGGAGGCAGAGGAAAGAAAGTGTGAAGACTGGATTGTAACAGGGAGGAGCACTGAGCAAGGAGGCAGGTGACCCAATCCTGGTGAAGATCTGCCCCTAACCTACAGAGTGTGACCTTGGAGAAGCCAATAAATCATATGGCTCTCCATCTTCCCTTCTGTAAACATGGGAAGAATTGGTCCTTCCTACTACCTAGGGTTTGTGAAGGTTAAATAAAATAACTCTTGTAACAGTGCTTTGAAGAGTATGGGCTGCCATCATTTCTATTCTTCATTGTGGCAAAAAATCCAGATAAGCATGTCAAGGTGGGGGTATTCCTAAACATACTTCACAAACTCTGTGCCCAAGCACTATCTATAGGGAGGGTTTAAGAGCCTGGACCTGAGAGGTGGGCCCCCTGTATGCAACCTCTGCTCTACCACTTATTTGCTGTGCAATCTTGGGCAAGTTGCTGAACCTCCCTGGGCCTCCACTGTCACATCTGCAAATTGGGAACAATACTATTACCCATATCATTGGTTGTTTCCAGGATTGAAATAATATATATGAAGATTTAGAATAGGGACTGGCACCCACTAAGCACTAAATATTGTTCATTAATATAATTGCAGTTCAGGTATAGCAGAGAGTGGGTAGGAAGCAGTCATGGGGCCTTGAGACCCACGGGTCTGCCCTGCAACTCCTCCCTTCCCAGGGCCTCTTCTGGCAAGAAACACAACTTCCTGCGAGGCATTGCAGCATTCTGAGATAATGTCCTGTAGTGGCCACTGTTTCTCACAGCTTTTTGTGGGCCATGAACCAAGAGGTGAGAGGCCCAAGAGATGCTGGACTCCCCACTCTGATAGCAGAGGTCTCCCCGGGACCCTATCTGTGGTTCTGCTTCCTTGACATAGGGCCTGATGTGCCATCCTGCACCACAGGTGGTCCAGCTGGGCTCTGGCAGTCACCTGCTTCACACTCGGCTGGGCCTGAGGATCCTCAACACACAATGGGACAATTTGGGCCACAGCCACTCAATACTGCTTCCAATCTAAACTACTTGCTTCTTCTGGTGCTATCTGGAAAAGTGAGACGCATTTCACACAGCACTGCACCTCTAGGAGCAGCAGAATCCGAGGGAGTCTCCAGTTTCTAGAAACACAATTGAAGACATGGTAGTAACTTAAGCATAAATTAATGTATGTATATATATAACTACCCTAATATATCAGTGATGCTAACATTGCCTCTTGCTTACAACACTTATAAGATTAAAATATCCTTTTTACTTTCCTTTTACCTCCAGGAAAGTGTTCTCTCTAACTCATTTTAGAGACAAGTGTGGAGACCTGCTTTCTGGAGGGCACTCTGGGTGGACTTGTGGGTTTGGGATTTGACCCCTTCCAGAGGCTTGAGTCAGCTGAAAAGAAGGAGAAGGTTAATGCACCCTAGGGGATGTGGAATCAGCGATCTCTGAACACCATTTTAACTCTTCAAGATTTTGAAATGAACGACCCAAGATGGAACCAGTTGCAGAGGGGGCGCCTCTTATTCTGACCCTTTGGTACCCAATCACGATGGCTGAGGTGGCTGGGACTTCTGATGTCACCTGCCAGACATCTTGGATGTCGTGGCTCCAGGGGTTTCCTGCACAAATACCCCATCCCCACCATCACCCCCAGATTGCCAGGCTCTCCTGGGCTGGAAGGATCAATCAGCTTCCCCCTCCACTCCCTCCTTCCCCCTCACAGAGGAGGGGAGAAACAACTGTACTAGGCAGCTAAGGTCCCGTCTTCACCATGGCTAATTGATCATGTGGCACCTTAATTGGCTGATCAAGCACATGCAGTGATTATTTTCAGAAGCAAGTCGCTCTCTATATGTGTGTTTGCCTCGCAGGCAGAGCTGTTTGGTTGGGGGGATTTAAATGGGTAGCGCCGGGTCTGCCAGCTCCTCTAGGAATGACAGATGTGTCAGGGCAGGGTGGGCAGGGTGGCCATGGGGGCACAGAGGGAGCCCTAAATTCTGCAGGTCCAACCCCATCAGAATCTACCAGCTGACACCCCACCTCCAGCCCTGGCTCCCCCTGCCCTTGCCCCCACCACAGCAGCCTTTGCAAATCCCCTCCCCTCCACTGTCTTCCTTTCTGCACATTCTTCAGTCTCTCTCTGCCTCCCTCATCTGTCTCTTCTCCATTTTTCCTCTCTGTTCCTACCACTCAGCGTATGTCTATGGACCAACAGCAGGAGCATAACTGGATGGCTTGTTAGAAAGGCAGAAGCTCAAACCCCATCCTAGAATCTGCATTTTGACAAGTTCCCATGTGAGTTGCATAGACTTTAAAGTTTGAGAAGTGGCCCCGAGTTTCCTCTCTCCTTAGGCCTCTTTTTCCAGCCCTTCCCTTTGTCTGTCCTTGTCCACATTCCTTTCACCCTGTCTTTTTCCCATGCCCTGCTCTCTTCCATCCTCTGGTCATTCATTCATTCCTTCATTCATGTATGCACTAGCTCATTTAGCCTCTTTCCATCTTTTCCTTCTCTATCTATGCATTTCTCTCTTTGCCCTATCCCTTTCTCCTCTCCTTGCCAGTGCTTCAGAGAATGCTAAAATGCCCCCTCATCCCCTTCCTTGCCTGCATGCCATCCGTGGTGCGTGCCCATCCTAGCCTATCTCGATCCTCCAAACTGCCCTGAATCTAAAGTACATAATTCTTCGAAGGGAAAGCAGGCGGGGTGGCAGTCCCCAGCCCCACGCCCTCACCAGGCAGCCCCAGAATGTACCTGCAGAGGATTCTTTGTGCTTATGGCGATGACGTGGTACTTGTAGTAGCACAGCTCGCAGCTCCAGCAGCCCCGCTCGCTGATCCACTTGATGAGGCAGGGCTGGTGCGTGCACTTGACCGACCCGTCGCAGCGGCAAGGGCTCAGCAGCTCCCCCTGCAGGGAGAGAGGGAGAGGGCAGTGAGGCGGGAGCCCGAGTCTGGGGGATGGACGGATGGTGGATGGTTGCTGGAGGGCTGGTTTGGACCACCCCATAGGCTGGACCATGCCACCCCCCACCAGGGCACAGGCTCTATCAGGAGAGTCCCAGACTCCACAGAAGGCCTGGGTTCCAGAGCTCCGCCATGGGAACCAAGCAGCTTTAGTCAACTCACTGACAGTTCCGAGCCCCCCAGCTCTTAGAGAGACGGGACAGTATCTCCTCTGTTGCCCAAGTCCCAGGGTTTCTGTGAAAATGAGTGGCTTGATTTCTATGGGAGCCTCTGCTGTGGAAAGGGGGTGTCAGCCTGAATGGGCTTCTCTTTAAAGGCTAAGCCAAATCCCAAATGCCCTCAGGGCCAGCAGGCTATCCAGTGAGGGAAGCCAGTTGGCAGGGCCTGGGGTGCAGTAGAGGGCCGTCACCCAGATTCAAGGAGACAGCCATCATCATCCAGCCAACTGCAAGTGTAGGATAGAGGCCATAATTTTTATGTAAAATCTCCCATAGTCAAATTTTTTAAAGCAGCTTTATTGAGACTTCTTCAACAGTTTTATTGAGATTTATTCACACCCACACAATCCATCCAAAGTATACAATCCATGACTCACAGTATAATCACAGAGTTGTGCATTGTCACCACAATCAATTTTAGAACGTTTTCATTGCTCCCCAGAGTAAAGCTCCATACCCTTTATCTCCCCCTATTATTATCCCATAATCAAAAACTAACAATAAACTCAGATTTTAAAAATATATTGTGAGGGTCATTTTGGCCAAGTTTGGAGTGCTGGTCTCGAGGCTTTGCGGTCTCCTAAGCTCTCCTAAGCTGGATGATGCAGGATTCGGAGCCCCCTGTGAGAGCACAGCAGAGTTGGGCTCAGTCTCCAGACTGACCCCTGACCTCATGAGTCAGGTGACCGTGGCTGAAGCCCACCCCTCTGCTCTCTGCCCGGCCTGATGTGGCGACCCCAAAGGGCCTCCCTGAGCCCTCACCCACTCTTCTTTTCCCCTCCTCTTTCTTCCTCTATTCTCATGTCTGTTCTTTTTCTCTCTCCCAGCTTAGGGTCCATCATTTTTGCTTGCTAAATTCAAATCCACCCACCTCCTCCACTTACTTTCCCAGTGACTTTAGCACTTGGGTCCCCCTACCTCCCCCAATCTGTGCCCTTCCTGACCTTGCGAATGGCCTCTTCCTGCTTTACTCTTAATGTTCCCCCCACCCCCTCTCATTTATTTCTGCTATGGCCCTTTGGTCCCCTATCTGTGAGATACCATGCACAGCCCCCATCCCTGGGGCCCATGCTGGTGTGTTTGGCAGATGGTGACTGGAGCCATGTCCCTGCTCATGACTTGGGAATTTCACTGTTCAGGAAACCACACCTTGTTCCCAGCTTTGAAAAAGCAAGCACAGGAGTTCCCGACCTGCAAGTTACAGCTCTCCATTTGCATATGCCATCATGCTCTTTGCTGCAGACTGTAGAACCAGCTATTTCCTTCTGAGATGCACGGAATTCTCTTTCTCTTCCACTTCAGTGACTCTCACTCAAAGGCTCCCCTTGGCCTGGGTGAGGTCTAGAATGTTCTTTTGCACCTGACCCATCCATCAAACTGCTCCTCTGTCTTCAAGATGGTAATAATGTCACCTCCTCCAGGGAGTCATCCCTAACTTCTTCAGTTGAGCACAGAGCTTTTATCCCTGAGCATCACCCAGGCATTTTTCTATCAGGGCACTCACCGCCTCACTCGAAGGATCTAGGCATATGTCTTTCAATCCCCAGAGGAGCCGTGCAAGGCAGGATGGAGATGTGGCTTACCTTTGCATCCTTTCCCCCATGTCTGGCCCTACTCCCAGAAGTCCTTCAACAACTTTTCATGTTGTTTGAATGCGTGAATGAAAAACCGAATTCAGTGTCAGCTCAAGTTTTCTGACTTCAGGGTTCCTGCACTGCCCCAAGGAACAGGGACGAGACTGCCCACTCCATGAGAATGGAAACCACACCTGTCTTATTTAGCATAGGGCCGCAAGCACCTCACCCAGGGCCCGGCACTCCTGAATATGTGTGGAATGGATGAGACACAGATGCTCAGGCCCTCGCTTGGCATACCCCTGTGAAACCCTGCCTGGGTCCCTGATCCACTCCTCCAAGATTGGCAGGCCCCCTTCGCTGGGCCTCCAGGTCCTTCCCACATCTCCCGGTTATAGTAGCATGTCGCTCATTTGTCTCTGGGTCGCTACACTGTGACCCTCTCAGGGACAATGTCTTATCCATCTTCATATCCCTAGCACATGGCACAGTGCCTGGGGCAGCTGGGCATTCAGTTCAACTTTGACAGCCGAATGCACACATTATTTGTTTGATAGGCAAGAAGCTTTGCTCCTCTAGGACATACCAGCCTCTGGCTCCAGGTGGGCAGCCATGGCACCACGGACACACATAGAAGAGGTGGGAGATGCCCTCAGAGCTGAGCACTCACCAGCTCGTCAAGGCCTAACGGCCCTTGGTGCTGAGTGGCCACCGTGCAACTCTGAGAAAGAAACAGGAGGCGGTGGAGAGGGAAGTAGGGGTGGAGGGGCGAAAAGCCTTCATTATTCATGGCAGCATTTCCTAGGCTCGTTAATTCTAACAGGATGAGCCGGGTTTGATTAATGGGATTGTTAAGCAGCCACGTAAAATTGCCGATCAGGTAGGAGACATGACTTCCGGTCCCTGGCAATGGTGCCGAGTGATAGTGAAGACGCAAGAGCAGCACAACTGATACCAAGGCCTGGCTCTGAGGGGCGGGTGAGGGGGGTGGAGAAGGACCTGACTTGGGGGGCCAAGGGGAGGGGTGTGGGCTGCTTCCCCTGAAGCTCCTTGTTCAGCCCAAATGCGCTTCAGGCACCACCAATCCCAGAAAGCAAGGACCCCAAAAATGTTAGGCAAGTTTCACTTTGATGAAAGAAGTGCTCACGATACTAGGAAGAAAAAAATCTGGAAAGAAGCCATTTTAACTTGGGCATTCATGTAAGTTGTGTATGTTATAATTCAGTTTTTTTTTTTTTAATGTACATCTGGGAGGCATGCCATAATCTTTTTAGTGTTTAGGGCTTTTAAAAAGTCTTCATCTGGACCTTTCACCACCTTCTACTTTGCAGCCCTCTATTTCTTCAAGAACAAGCAAAGTGGAAATGAGCTGCGGCCCGAAGGATTCAGGTTAGACTTGATGACGATGTTCCTTGCAGGAAACTCTGTTAAATGCTAAAATGATGGAATGTGGAATCTGGGGTGGAATCTCCCCAGTAAGGATCTCTCAGTGTTAAGAGAGACCCCTACCTAAAGAGGAAGGTTAAATAACTAGGTCAAGGTCACACAGCAAGCCTGAATTCACAGGCAGGTCTTTCTGAGGTCAGGTCCTGCTGTTTCTCCCCACACGGCCTCATGCCCCCGCAATTCGGTACCTGGTCCCTGTTGCCCCGCCCGCTCCCCCGCCCCCGCCCGTGTGACTCTTCTCCATCTCCTCCTCTTCAGGACACTTCCTGGCCCAGCTCAGGCCCACTCCACTCCACGGATCCTCCTGACGGCAGCCACAGGCCTGGCTCCTCTTCCCACATCATCAACTGCAGTTTGTCATTTAATCATTCTCTAGCTGTGTCCTCTGGGATTTAGGCTGCTCCTGCTACCGCTTAGAACTGGGTACATCCTCGTGCATGATAAAGGTGTGTTTGCTGAGAGGACGAGCACCAGGGTATGGGGAGGACAAGCACAGCAGGCCCAGCTCCTGGGACTCCAGCCTGGGGTCTGGAGGATTACGGAGCTCATGTCTGTAGAGCTCAGCAAACTCCGCAGATCAAAGGGGCTAATTAAATGCAAAGGGCACCAGACACTTCATCGATGATCTGCTTGGAGCTTTGGGGCCCTGAAACTGCCCTGGGAATGACTAAGGCAAGAAAAATTGGATTTTCTCTAATCCCTGTGTCTCTGTGGGGCACAATGTAGGGGAATGGTTAAGCATGTGGTCTTTGGAAAGAGACTCCTTGGATTTGAAAGCCACTTTTCCACTGTTGGCTGTGCAAACTTGGACAAGTCTCTTAACCTCTCTGAAGCTCTGTGTCCACATCCTCAATTGCAGGCAACTCTTATCTCCACAAAGGATGGTTGTAAGGATAAAGTGAGGTCATGCATGCAAAGGGCTTGACACGGTTCCCAGCACAAGTCCTCGTGCTAAAAGAAGACAATTCTAACTCACGTTTCTATAGACTTTAATTTCATAGTTTTTTCCCACTGCCACTCTATTTTATTCTCCTACTTTCTCTCTAAGATGGGTCATCAGAGAAGAATGGGAACAAGCTCCTTCAGTCAACCGCGGCAGAGAGACTGAGGGTAAAGAATTTTCTAAGGAGGGCAGCGAGCTGGATTAGGGATGGGAACACAGGTTCCCCATTTCCAGCCCAGGACTGTCCCCTGCATTACCACTGGGATGCTGAGAGCATTTGGGGGGGGTGTCCTCCTTCTCTGGGGATGTTGGACAGAAGAGCCCAAGCCTCTTGGATGGGTTCAATGTGGGTCATGCAAGAGGCGGGAGGCCAGACAAGGCGAGCCTGCAGCCCACAGCCATGGCCGCTCAATGGGTGGGAGGAGAGAACAACCTGGATTCGCCCACTCTGCCAATGACACGGGAAGCTGCGGGCGCAGGACTCCAGCCGCTTCTCCATTCATAGGTTTCCTTCTGTTTATTTTGGGCTTGCTTCATTTTATTTTATTTTTTTCCATCTCTCAACCTGAGGGACTCACCTGGGGAGTCCTCAGGTTACCTAGTTGCTATGGCAGTTGCAGGTGAGCTAAAGACATCCCCTTCCACCCACACAGGTGCCAAGCATCCCTGCCACTGAGCAGAAAGAAATAAACACAGCTAGTTGAGTCAAGACAGCCCTGGCCCATGCTGCAATTTGCAGCTGCGGGAGATCAGAACAAAGGAGAAAATAGAAGCGCCCGCCTTGGGCCGCAGTTTAGGGTCGTCTTCCTTTACTGAGACTAATATAGACAGACCCAGTTAGACCCTGACCTCACAAACCATGCAGCCCTGGGCAGGTTGCTTAAACTCTCTGTGCCTCTTTCAATCACTCCTTTATTCATTAAATCTTCATCTACTATGTTCAGGCACCTAGAAAGGTGACAGGGATACAGCAGTGAGTGAAATTGACCACAGTTCTCCGATGGGGACAGACAGAAAATAAACAAGTAAATTACGGGTACCTAAGATGCTATTATGTGGTATGGAGAAAAATAAGTCAGGGAAAAGGGAAATGAATTCCCAGGGTGGCAGCAGTTTGACATTCTAAATAGGGAGGTGTCTTAGTGTCCTAAGGCTGCCAAATTACCCAGCTGGGTGGCCTACAGCAACTGAAATTTATTCTCATGGTTCTGGAGGCTACAGGTCCAATATCAAAATGTTGGCTGGGCCATGCTCTCTCTCCAGGTTCTAGGAGAGGAATCTTTCTTTGCCTCTTCCGAGCTTCTGGCAGTGGGACAGCCATCCTTGGCATTCCATGGCTTGTAGTTGAATCGCTCCTGTCTCTGTCTCCATCTTCATGTGGTCTCTTCCCCTTTGTGTCCCTGTCTCTACATCTTCTCTTCTCTTCTTCTAAGGACACAGTCCTATGGGATGAAAGGCCCATTCTAACCCAGCATGACCTCATTTTAATTTAACTTATTATACCGGCAAAGACATATTTCCACATAAGTTCACATTCAGAGATACTAGAGGTTAAGACTTCAATATATCTTTTCAGGGGACGCAATTGAGCTATAACAGATGGCTATGGAGGGCTCTGCCAAGGGGGACACATTTGGGTGAAGACCTGAGGAACATATCTGGGGGCCAAGCACTTCAGGCAGAGGGAGCATCACGTGTAAAGGCCCTGAGGCAGGGAAATGTTTGGCATGTTCTAGGAGCACCAAAGAGGCTGGTGTGTCTGGGGCAGAGTCAGTGAGAGGAAGGGGGGTAGGAGATGAGGTCAGGGGTGTAACAGGGAGTGGGAATGGGGAGGACAGATTAGGTAAGGCATGTGGGCTATTTTAGGAGCTTTGGCATTTACTCTGAATGAGATGGCAAGTCATTAGTGTTTTGAGCAGAGGAGAGTGGCATGATCTGACCATGTTTAATGAGATTACTCTGGCTGCTATATTGATAATAGCCCGGAGAGAAACAAGGGAAGAAACAGATCAACTGTTAAGAGGCTGTTGCAGAATTCCAGGTGAGGGATGGTGGTGGATTGGACCAGGATGGTGGCAGTGGAAGTGCTGAGAAATGCTCAGTTTCTGGAACTATTTTGAAGATAAAGATATTAAGATTTGCTGATGTATTGAATGTGGTGCCTAAAACAAAGAGAAAAGAAGATTGATGCCAAGGTTTTAACATGAGCAATGATGGAGTTGCTTTCATTGAGATGAGAAAGACTGAGGAGGGGCAGGTTTTGGAGAGAAGATCCGGAGCTCAGTTTTGGACATGTCAATGTTGAGATGCCTATTAGCTATCTGGGTGGAGACACCTACTAGGTACTGCAATATATATTAATCTGAAGTTTAGCAGCGAGATCAGACTCAAGATATAAATCGGAGAGTCACTAGCATATAGAGGATGTTTAAAACCATGAGGCTGGAGGAGAACCTATGATGGCGGCTAGGTGAGACAGAGCAAGGAGACACCTCCGTGAAAAACAATGAATAAAAACCAGAAAGTGACCCAGAACGTCACCTCCAAAGTAACACCAGCCGGACAAGTTCAGCTAAAGCCACAGGGAACGTCCATTTGACGAATCCAGAAGTCTGCATTCTGAAACGAGTGAGTGAATTTGATCAGTCCCTCGGCCACGCGGCGGTGCGGGGAAA
>PVKY010010083.1:0-12854 GCA_004027775.1 Bradypus variegatus
CCCAGACACCTCACCTGGCAGACCCAATCTGCATTGAGGGAGCTCACAGTCCCTGCCTGCTTAGAATGTGGGGGCTGAAGAAGATTCTCCCATCCAGGGCCTGGGTGGGCAGCAGGGATGGGGGCTTCCTTGAGAAGCGGGCACTTCCCAGAACAGTGACACGTGCCTTTTGTGGAACACCTTTAACTACAGGTCCTCCACTATGGATGGAAATTTAGACCCATTTCACAGATGAGGAAACTGAGGTTCTGAGAGAATGGAGGCCTAAAGTGCACACAGCTGGTGAGAATCTGCTTACATTGACCCCTCCACCCATGAGACCCCCAATTAGAGCAGAATCTGGGAAAGCTGAATGGGCACAGGGGGGTTGCTTTCTTATTGGCGACGCCTAGGGGCTAAGAAACCACTGATTTTTACTGAAATCAAGATTTTACTGGGCAACCTCATGGTGCCAGGCTGATTGGGTTGAAGCAGGGGTGTCCGCACCCCACTCGGGCGGCCTTCTCTCTGCTCCCGGACCACGCGGGGCGAGGTGGGCGGCTCAGGTGGTGTCTCCATTGGCGCAGGGCGCTTCGAGGGGCAGCGATTGGCTTCGGGACCCCGCCGCCCTGGGCCGAAGCTGGAGGCACTGCGCCACGTCCCTCCCCTGTACCTGAGAGCTCTCCATCTCAGCCAGGGGGCGCTCCTGGGGAGGCAGTGGCGGTGGGCTCGGAGCCCGGGGACGGCTGCACCCCGCGCCTCGCTCCCCCACCGCCCAGACCTGCCCGGGGCCTGGTCAGAGGTCTCACCAGCTTCCTCAGCCTGTGACCCTCACTGCTCGGAGGGCTGCGGTCTGGATTCAACTCCGAGGTCCTATGGGGGTCAAGGGGAGGTCAGAGGCTGAGGGGACCCCCCCCCAACTCGGTGGCGGAGAGCCGGGGATCCAGGGGGCGGGTCTTAGAGTGGGGCGGGGCCTAAATAAGCCTGTTGAAAGGGTGGGACCAGACCCTGGAATGAGTCCCCCCGCAACCCTTGGAGGAGAGGCTCGGCCAGTCCTGGGACCTGGAACAGGGCCTGAGAGGAGCCTTGGGGACGGGGCCTGGCCCAGCCCACCTGGAGGCGGGGCTGACCTAGGGGGCGGGGCCAGGCTGAAGGGCAGCGCGTGACTGAAAGGCCTAACCAGTCCTAGGGGGCGGGGCCCGGACAAAGAGCAGGGCCATCTAGGGGCGGGGCTGAGCGAGGGGCGGGGACCGGAAGGCTGTCGGGGGCGGGGCTTCCAGAGGGGGCGGGGCTCACCCAGCCCCGAGCCGGGCGTCCAGGGCCTGCAGCTGGTCCCGCAGCTGCTCCTGCTGCTCCGCCAAGGCCCGGACGTGGGCGCCCAGCGACTGCACGAGGCCTGACAGCACCTTGTGCTCCTCGCGCAGCGCGGCCACCTCGCTCTGCAGCTCCGCCAGCTGTGGGGATGGGGCAGCCGGAACTTGACCCACCGTCCCGCCCGCCCCTTCTTTTCCCTCCAGGAGACCTTGATCACTCTGTCCCAGGCCCTCCCTCCTCGGTAGGGGGGACCTCACCTGCGCTGTACAGAGGGGTAAACTGAGGCTCAGAGAAGACCGGGCTCGGCCTGGGATCAGCCAGCACGGGGAACTGAGTATCTGAACCCAGACTTCAGCCTCTTCCCCAGCCCTGTCCCCATCGGGTCTCTCTGCCCGCTCCACCTCGCGCGGACGTGGGCTGGACCTCACCTTGCCCACGGGACGGTGCGTGCCGGGCCCCTGGTCCCCGTCCCGCGGCTGGTCCAGGTGGCGCTGCCAGGGCACCGACGGCTTCCGGGGCAGCGAGGCGGAGGCGCCGGGCACGCAGCGGGGAGCGCGGCCGGTGCGCACGGAGGAGCCCTTGGGTCGCGGCCGGGGCCCTGCGGACGCGCGGCGGCGGGCGGGGCGGCCGGCAGGGACGCTCTGCGTGCGCTGCACGGGCCGGGGCCGCCGCGGGGGCCGCTCCTCGTCTGGTCGCGACCGGACCCAACTCCCCGCCCCGTGGATGCTGCGCAGGGACTGGCTCTTGGAGATGAGCGGGGTGTGCTTGGGCAAGTCCCGGGGGGCCAGGAAGCCGGGCTTCTCCCCTACAGAGAAGCTGGGGTGGGGGTGGGGGGCTCAGACTCTCAACGGGGCCCTGAGCTGACCCCATCCAGACCTCCGACCCGAAATGACCCCACCCCTGACCTTTTACTTCTGTTTGATCCTGTCCCCGAGGGGAACACCTTTTGACCCTGATGTGGCCAGGTCTTTGACTGCTGACCATACTCTCTGTGACCCTTGTCCTGATCCCAAACTAACCTGTGACCCCTATCTAACCTCACCCATCCTCTGACACAATGTGACCTTTAACCGGACCCATTCTTTAACTTCTGATTACTGTCTGACCCCTGAGAGAACAGGGTCTGTGACCTCTGACCCCACCCATGATCCCTGACCCAGACTGACCCTGGCCCTGACCTCAGTTTACCATATGAACCTGTCTTGGACCACTGATGGCTGCTTCTTTACATCTAATCCCAATCTGATCCCTGATTTGACCCCATCTTCAACCTCTGACAGAAACCCAGCTTCTGGCCACGGGGTCACTTTCTCTCTTTGATCCTAGAAGCGACCTCTCTGTGACCTCTGACATGACCTGATCCCCACCTCTGACCCACATCTGACCCTGAGCTGAGTGGAGCGAGGCCACGTTACCTGGAGTGGACCTGGGTGGGGGGCGGTGGGAGACGCATTGGCACAGACACAGGTACAGGCCGGCCCTCCTCGATCGCACACAGGATAGTGGGCAGCGGTTCCAGGCTGTCACGGGTCATCTGGCCAGGCATTCAGGGAGGATGCCAAGGAGGCTCTGGGTGGCCAGAGACTCCCCACCTTCCTGCCTCCCCACCTGCCGCCCGGGGCTCGGGGCTCAGGCCCTACCTGGTCAAGTTCAGCAAAGATGGTGCAGAGCTGGGCATGCAGGACTGCCAGCTGGTGAGCCAGGTCGCTGCTGCCGTGGTAACCCTGGGGTGCCGCGTCCCCGTCCACCCTGGCCACCTGGTCCAGGAAGCGTTGCATGGCAGGCCCGTGATCTTCCAGAAAGCTGTTCATGAAGCTCATGTATGCCTCCTTCTCCCCGAACCTGGGGTGGGGCCAGGTCAGGCAGCTGCCGCCCACACTCCCCCAGCATGTCCCTCCCCACAGCCTCCCAGCACCTACGGGGCATGGTTGGCGAGGTTCTGGATGACCTTGGCGATCAGCGTGAGGGTGCGGGCTGGGCCGGGTGCCGGGTGCTCCAGTGCCAGGCCAAAGAGGCTGGGTGCTAGGATGGCGGGACACAGGAGCCGCAGGAAGAGGGAGGCGCACACCAGCCGCGGGCCCAGCGCCTCGGAGCCGCGGGCCTTGCATGCTTCCCGCCAGCCTGAGAACACGGTGCCCAGCTCAGCTGGGAACCAGCTGGGGCGGAAGAGGCACTGGTCAGCGGGAGAAGGTAGGGGCCAAAGGTCATAAGGTCTGGGTTCCCGAATTGCGGGCATCTGAGATAATGAGATAATGAGGCTTGGGTTCTTGGGTTCCCTTGGCATCAGGGTTTATGGTGTAGTAATGGAGAACCCCAGGGTCAAAAATCGTGCAGTTGGGGGTACAGGGTCATACGGGGACAGAGATCATGAGCTTGGGTTGTAGCTACAACTAGACATGAGAACCACGATCTGTATGTAGTGGGGTGTGAGTGGGGGTACAGGGCCTCTAGAGTCAGCAGTCTGGGATCCACACTCAGGGTGAAATGAGATTAGGGATACTGGTTCACTTAGGGCCAGTTCTAGGTTTCCTGTCATCAATTGGCATGGAATTAGGGTATGGGGTCATTTTAGGCCAGGAGTCATGGGACTGAGTGTGCCATGTTAACCAGGGGTCAGGTGGCGTAGCACTGGGGTAGGGTTGCCAGATTTAACAGATAAAAGTTTGGGACTCCCAGTTAAACTTGAATTTCTAATACACAATGAGTAGTTTTTTAGTATACAAATGTTCCAAATATTGCATCAACTTGAACTGGGCATCTGCTATTTTTTCTGGCAACCCTGATCAGGGGTCAGAGTCAGCACAGAGGCAGAGAGGAGGGGGTGGGCTTGGGTGCTGGGGCCCTGCTTCTCACTCGTAGGAATGGACGATGTTCTGGAAGACCTCCTCGCAGCCAGCTCGCAGCCTGGCCTGGTGCTGGGGCAGCTCCGGGGCTGGACACTTGCTGGGGTCCACCTCACAGTCCTCGGTGCCGGCACAGAGACAGCGAACGACCTGCCCTGCAGCCCAGCACAGCCGGATAGGGGCCGGGGCCCGTGACTACTCAAACCCACCACCCTCAGCTGTCCAACTCTACTGCCAACTCACCCCAGAGACATCTATCATCTCAGAGAGCCCCCAATTCCCTCCCCCAGGATCCCGGTGCCCCCCAGGGTGACCACACCACCAGAGTTCCAGGTTACCCAGGGACCCCTGGATCTCCCACCCAACAGGCCTCTGACACCCCTGCCCCAGCTCACCCAGGGTCTCCTGGAGGTAATCCTGTGCCACCAGCTTCATGTACTCATCGATGGCCTTGGTGGCCAGCGTGTTTTCCCGGAACAGCAGCGCCTCGCGGCCCCCACAGCGCGCCAACTCGGCAGTGCCCAGGTCCGTTACCAGTGCCTGGGCAAGGGGGAAGGATGACAGCCACGGTTGTGGGGGACGGAGAATGAACTAGGGGGACTTCCGGCCCTGGGCCGTCCCCTTACAGCTGGGACACAGGTCCCGCCCTCATAGCTGGGGCTCTTAACTGAGAGTCGACCCCCTTCATACCCCTCCCAGTGGAAACTTCAGCCTTGGAGAGCTGAGGCTCAGCTCAGGTCCCGTCCCTGGAAGGGATCCGCCCCCAAGCCCCGCCCCTAGCAGCTGCCCCGCCCCTCAAGGCGATGCTCAGACCCCGCCCTCACACTTGGATCCCACCGACCCCGCGCCAGCAGCCGCCCCAGACCCTGCCCGGAGCGCGCGGTCAGCGGGTCCCAGGTCACCCGTGTCCGCGCCGTCGCGGCTCCGCACCTGCGCCCGGCCGGTGGCCCGCAGCACGCGCACCATGGCTGCCGCCAGCTCCTCCTTAACTTGCGCGGGTAGCACGGGCTCCAGCGCCCCGCAGAGGCGCGCGTAGTGGAAGGTGAGAAACTCAGCCAATTCCTTGTAGCGCTCGGACGGCAGCACCCGCAGGCGCCGCGCCCGGGCCCGCGCCCGCAGCGCCGCACCTGCCGGCGCCCCCTGCAGCGGGAACCAGCGCTCCAGGCCGGCCGCGGGCCCCCGGGGGGCGCCCAGCTCCTCCAGGGCCAGGGTCACGCGGCCCAGCGCCGCGCCCCCCGCGCCCGCGCCGCGCAGCCGCAGCGACAGGCGCCGCGCGGGCGGCAGCGCTTCGAAGTGGAAGCGCTCGGCCCAGAAGAGCTGGCCCGGCCCGGCCCGCGGCGCCGTGCGCGCCAGGAGCGCCCCGTCCAGCCACAGCTCGGCGCGCACACCGGGCGTCTCCGCCGCCGCTCGGGGCAGCCCTTTCGCCTCGTGCACCCACACGCTCAGCCACGTCTCTTCACGCTCCGCGTTGTCCTGGGGACGGGATGGGGTCGCGAGTGGGGTAGCGTTTTGGGGGGGCGTCAGCGCTCAACCGCAGGGCGCCGCGGGCGCAGAGAGGAGGCCTCGAAGCCGGTGCGCCCTGTCCCCAGAGAGATCGGGGGCCGTTGGGGGAAGAGGATGGGGCCACGGGGGTCTCGATGTGACTCCATGACAGCCCTCCAGCTTTTCTGGGGGCCTTCCTGAGATATGGGGCTCCAGGTTCTGGAGAAGCAGCCGCGGATTGGGAGCGTTTGGGTCTTTGGGTGCGAATGGGGCTGGGGCTGAGTGGAAGGGGAGGGTAATGGGAGAGAAGTGGGGGGATTGGTCCGGGAGCTGCTGCCAAGAGGGGTGGGCAGGGCACGCGCGCCTCGGGGGCGTGGCTAGGGCGCAGGCGGGGTTTGGAGAGGGCGGGGCCCCGAGCGTACGGCTTTGCGGGACACTAAACCTGACTGGGCTGGAAGTGCCGGCGGAGGTCCTCGATCCAGCGGTCTCTCTCCGCGGCCGAGCGGCAGGAGAAGCAGCGGCTTCCGCCCGCCCATGTTACCTGTTGGGGCGGGGGACCCCCCGGCTGGGGTTGAGGCCAGGGATCGAGCCAAGGGGTCTGGGGTGTTGCCGAGGTGGGGGGAGTTGCCCGCGCTGACCTGGAAGCAGTGAGGCTCCCCCAGCAAGCTGGGGTGCAGCGGCCAGACGCGCACGTCTCGCTCGGCGCCCAGGTCCAGTTCAGAGAGTGTGGCCAGCGATTCCCTGGAGCCCAGAGCGCTGGGGGGGCTGAGGAGGATGGGGGTGAGTGAGGCCATTCTCCCCACCCCCCACCCCAAGCCTGAAGGGTGGGAGAGAGGTCAGGAGGAACTTGAACTGAAATTGGATTCCTCCCTTCCCCTGACTTGGCCCCCCATGGCTGCCCCGGCTCTCAGGATAAACCCCGGAGTCCTGGCTGTCTTACTTGACCTTGCGTGGTCCGGCCCCTGTCACCTTTTGACCTCAGCTCCTTCCGCTCAGTCCCTCACTTTCTGAGCTCCGGGAACAAGCTGGCCTTCTTTCTGTCCCTTGAATATACAAAGATCTCTCCTGCCTCTGGGCCTTTGCACTTTCTATTCCCTCTGCCTGGAATGCTTTTCCCACCCCTCTTGGCTTGGTTAACTTCCACTCAGCCTTCAAATCTCCGCTCAAGGGTCACTTCTTCTAGGGTGTTGATTTAGCTCCTGTTTTAGAATGATCAGATCAGGCTCTGCCCCACCCCCACCCCTCAACTGAAGGTGGGGGGTGTGCTAGGGTCTCTCAGAGGCAGCAGAGGGCTTTGGGTGAAGATCAGAAGGAAAGGCAGTCAGAGGAGGGGGAGGGAGACAAGGCACCGTAGACCCTTACCCATCTCGGGAGGCATTGGCTCCCAGCTCTGATCTGGCCTTTTTCTTCTCTTTCAGCCTCTTGAGCAGCCCCTGTGGAGAAGGGGACGTCAGCTGGGCAGAACTCTGTGCTCCCTCCTTCCCTCAAGGGTCTCTGTAGGATCTGCAGGTCTTAGAGGACCACAAGCTCCGGTTGCATTAGCAGGAATAATAAGGGCAACCAACAGCTCCCATTTCTGAAGCATCTACTAGATGCTTCCTTGCATTCTCCACTGACTTCTCATAAAGAGCCGTGAGAGGGAGTTTCTCTACTTAGCTCCATGATGTGCCCAAGACACAGAGTAAGAGTCCCCTTTCGGCTCTGAGGGTCGGGGAGTCTTTGCTCTTCCCCCCAACCTCCCCCACGCCCACTGGCTCCTCACCCGAACGTTGTGGACCTGATTGGGACCAGCCACCTCCACTTCAGTCCTTCCAGGGGTCCGATCTGCAGGGGACCAGGGATGGGAGGTTGGCATCATCTTATATTCTGCCCCTTTAAAAGACTCCCAAATGCCCTAGCCCTCCCCACCCCTCAAGCTTACCTGGATCTCTGAAGTTCCCCATGGCTACCTGGATACTGCCCTCGGAGCTGGCACTCCCCACCCGGGGCCGGCGAGGACCCTACTCCTCCATTGGAGTAGACAGTCAGAGGGGGGGGGCAGGTAGGCAGCCCAAGGCGGGGGCAGGCAACTTCCCATCATCCTCCCTCCCACCCCTGCCGCTGTCCCGTCCCCCCTCTTCCCCTCTTCCCTTGCCCCAGTGCCCCGCCTCACCTCCTCATCACCTCCTAGCAGTACCAGCCTCCCGTCGAGCAAGGCGAAGCCCCCAATGTCCCAGACGGGAACATCAGGTGTGGGGGCTTCAGGAATCTGTGGGGCAGGGGGCTCTGGTTCTGGCTCCGGTGCTGGGCAGAGGAGGAGGTGTTGGGGAAACTGGGAGCCCTTTCCTCTCCCTCGGACCACCCTCTCAGGCCTGGCACCCACTGTCCAGGGGCCCCCCCTGATCCACTGATCCTGCCCACCTACTTGGTGCCCACACATGTTCTTTCATGGGATGCTCCAGCAGCCCTTCAAGGGAAGGGCTGTTAAAACCCTCATTTTACTGAGAGGGGAATTGAGGCCCAGAGAGGTTGAGTGACTTTTCCAGAGTCACACAGCAACTAAGTGGTTGATCCTGGCATCAGGCGCAAGCATTCTGTCTCTTAACCAAGACAGTGGGTAGGTCTGAGGTTAAAACACAAGCCAGCAGCCTATGTCCCTTACATGAATAAATAATCTAAGGCAGGAAGTGTCCAAAGTTGTGAGATAGGAACAGGAAAGTTCGAGGCGGGGGAGGTGATGGAGCAAGGGGTAAGGGAGTGAGTTTGCTGCTGGCATTCTGACGAGCAGAGACGGAGGGGAAGGTGGCAAGACCAGTCTGAGCAGAGGCTGGGAGATGACAGGCAAAGAGGGCTCAGAGGCTGGAGGGGAGGGTCTGGGAGGAGTTTGGTGCTGGGGAGGCTAGTGGGAGGAGCTGGAGTTGTAACCTCGGGGGAAAAGTGGGGAGCCATGGTAGGTTTGTGAACAGGGAAGGAGCAGCTCTGCTTGCTAGAGAGCTCTCCCTGGCTCCTACAGAGTAGGGGTACCTGATACCCTGGAGGAGGTTGAGTTACAAAATGGGAACATGAATGGTGAGGATTTAAACGAGCTTCCAGGAAGTTAAAGGGCTGAATCTACCCTCATAGGTTACTGTCTTGCCTGTTATATAACAAAGGGGCAAAAAATTCCAACTCCTATTTCTTGATTGGTTACTTAAAATACTCTGGCCCTGGGCTTGTGTTACATTCATGAGTTCTAATTCTAAAGACTTCCGTCACCCTCTTTGATCTCTCTGTGTGTCACTTTAGCCCCTTCTCTCATGGTCCTCTTTACTTGTTTATTCTCTGTCATTCCACTACATGATCAGCTCCTCAGGGCAGAGAGCTTCTCCTCTCTTGTTCCCTGAGTGTCCCCAGGACCCACATCAGGGCCTGGCACACAGTAGATGCTCAACAAACTTCTGCTTGAATGCGTGAGAGCATATGAATGAATGAAATAATATACCCCTCAAAGTAGAGATCCCTTTTAACTGATTGGTAAACTGAGGCTCAAAGTAAATGAGGTAAACAGAGCCTGGAGGACAGGAGAGCAGGAAGCAGCTGAGATGGATATCCAGGCAGCATGGGCTGAATCTGGGCCATTAGTTAGGAGATACCCAACAGGGCTGAGAACCATTTGGCATCTGGATGTGACCACTGCAGATCTATTCCCTCTCCCTTCTGCAGGCTGGGCTCCTGGCTCAGAGCTCCCTGGCTACTCCCTCCCTTGCCCACCCCTGCCCACCAAACCCCCAGGCTTGGGTTAAAGTGGAAAGAGGGAAGAGGGCAGCCGGGCCCCAGCCACTTCCTGCTGAGCTTTTGCACTCCCCACAACTTCCTGTGTCTTTAGGGCTGATGCTCAGGAGGCAGACAGAACCTAAGCATCCGGCCTCCCAGCCTGGCCCGAGCCGAGCTTGGGGCAGGGTAGCCATGTACCTGGGGCCTCCGGCTCTGGCTCCGGCTCCGGCTCCAGTGGTGGGCTCTTCTGCCTCCCCCAGAGGGTTTTGGATAGCTGGAGGCGGTTGATCCGTGGCTCCTTTGGGGGTGCAGAGAGGACACGGCGGAACAGCGAGCGTGGCGCCGGCTGGCTGCTGACCGTGGATTCCGGCTGGCTTAGCGCCCTTCCCCAGCTCGCAAAGCGGCCCCAGTGGAACCCTCCAGCCCCCTTCTCTCCACTGCCCCCCGTGTGCCAGCGGTAGGAGCCCAGGGAGGAGGAGGGGGCTGCGGGCTGGGGTTGGGAGGTCTGGCTCAGCGACAGTGGGTCCATGATGAGGGTTCTCCTGGGGGATGAGAGAGTGTTGTTTCTACCTGGTGTCTGCCCACATGTCACCCTCATCTTGGCCTCCTCCCCACTCAGCCCTGCTCCAGGGACACCCCTGAGGGTACAAGCGCACTCCCTCCCCACAAATGCGCCCTTACCTGGATTTTCTGACCAGCCCCGGAATCAGCAGCCGTCTGCGCCCTGCCTGGCTTCCTCCCACTGAACCCAAATCCACGTGACCCTGTCTGTCCCACCCCGCAGCCAGCTGGGAGGGCATAGTGGGTGCAGGATGCGGAGGGGAGAGGAGGTGGAGAGCAGACCGCTGGCCGGAAACCCAGAACCCCTTCCTGGCCAGCACATGCCCCTTCGGAGCCTCAGTTGCCTTCTCTGCAAAGTGGGCACATGCTGACCAGATGCTGGAGAGAAGCTGGAGGACCTGGAACTCTCATCCGCGGCTGGGTGGAGTGTAGACTGAGTCACCCGTATTTGAATACTGTTAGGCATGATCTACTAAAATTCCACATGCAGTTCTTGCTAGGTGTTCACCCAACAGACGTGCCTGCTAGCAGGCCTTGTAATAACTCCAGACAGGAAACAACCCAAGTACTCATGCACGGTAGAATGGATGCATTATGGTCTCATCACGGTAATGGAATATTATACAGCAATGAAAAGTAACAAATAAGTGAATGATTGAACTTGGATGAATCACAAACACATGCTGGGGACAAAAAAGAGTCAGACAGTGAAGACCACAAAATTGCATGGTTCCATTTATATAAAGTTCAAAAGCAGGCAAAACTATGGATTACAAAGGGGAGCAGCTTCCTTTGGAGGGGCTAGTGATTGGGGAGGAAGCCTGAGGGGGAATTCTGAGACCTGATCATGTTTTATTTCCGTTTTTTTTTCCTCGAGGCGAAATGCGCACAACATATATTTAAATTTTCTATTTCTTCAGCTGGGGGCTGGTTACATGGGTGTGTTATGTTGTGGAAATTCATTGAGCTGTACACTTGTCGTGTCCTTTTCTGGGTCTGTTATACCTCGATGACTGTTTACTTGAAAAAAGAAGTGGGCAAATGCAGTTCTGAGAAACAAATGAGTCAGCGTGAGCAGGATTCTGTCCCAGAAGCCGGACAGATGTGGGTCTGAGTGCCAGCTGGCCCCTTTCTTTATGATCTCAGGCATGTCACTTCCTCTCTCTGAGCCTCGGTTTCCTCATTTATACAACAGGATATAATGTCAGTTTCAAAAGGTTCATGATGCGATCCTCTGTTTATTCAACAAGTGCTTTCTGAGCCTACTCTGTGCTGGGTGCTGGAGAAGCAAAGGGGGAACTAAGCAGGTTGAGTGGAGGCTGGAGCAGAAGTGATGCTCATTGCATGGGAAAAATCAGGGAGGGCTTCCCTGAGGCGGTGATATTTGCAACCTGAAGGAGGTGCATTCCAAGTAGAGGGAACAATTTATGCAAAGGCAAGGATGACCAGAATGGGTGGGGTCCGGGGAGGGACAGGGCCAGCCTCACCAGTGTGTGACCTGTGCAGGCTCAGGGTGCCATGCTCCAAAGGATCCATGCGCAGTTTACAGCTCTGCTGTCGTCATCATGGGATTCTTAATTATGGAAACTGTAGCCTCACATTTTTCTTTTGCAATGGGCACTGCACATTCCATAGTGCATCTTGAGGAGGAGGGGTCTTTACTGGGGGCCAAAGACCCTTGTCCTGGAGCAGTCTGTGTGCAGGCAGGTACACACCTGAGAACACCCATTGCATTCAACCCCGTCCAGGTCACCTATTGCACACATGCATAGAGCCTCTCAGGGTTCTGCTATGCCCCCTTGGCTGTACTGCTTCACTGCACTTTAGCCCCACTTGCAACTCCCAGAACCAGCAATTTTGCCTTCGTCTGGCAACTGGAGTGCAGGCTGCTTGCGTGAAGCAGCCCCAAAGTGCAAACACTTCCCTGAGAGTGGCCAGTGACTGAACAGAGCTCAGGGATCAGTCCCCAACCCCTCTCTTGGAGGCCCACCTCGGGACGGAACTCCAGTGGCCCACAGTGGGGACTCGCTTGGTAACACAGGCCTTCCCTTCCCAGGCTCACTTCCTCACCCCCACCTGCTATTTCCTGGGATCGCCTCCCTAATAAACCCCTTGCACTGGAATTCTTGCACTAGGTTCTGCCTCTGAGGGCACCCGAAGATGCAAATGACACATGCACCCAGGTTTTCCGTCCAAGGTCTCTTTATTAGAGGTCTGTGGCTGGCAGGATTGGGGGCGGCTGCCTCCTGGGTCTCCAGGGAGCCTTCCTGGTAGTTCTTGGCTTCACATTCTTGAAAAAAAACAAGAGCCTGTGTGAGGCTGGGGTGGGGAGGCTGTGGGCATGCCCTCCCCAGGGTGGGACCCTGGCTGGGGGACAGTGGGTGGGATGAGGGCCCCCAATGCCAGGGGGTGGGGATGAAGCAGATTCAGGCCAGCGTTGCAGATCTGTAGCATCATGGAACAGACTGACAATGTGCAGGCAACACGAGGTTGTGCTGGCTGGGTCCAGGCGTGATTGTGGGGGTCAGGGGGCAGGGATGAGACCAAGGTTGAGTGGGCTGGGATGAGATTGTGCAGGCAGAAGGGCTGTGACTTGGGTATAAGTCATGCAGACCAGGATGAGGCCGTGTGGGCGGAGGTCAGGGGAAGAGGGAGTTGCCAACAGGGTGACCGAAGCCTGGGGTCCAGGTGGCCGGAGAAGCAGGGCTGCAAGGGGGCTCAGGGCCCCTGGCTGAGGTTGTGCAGGCTCGGGGGGTTAGAGGCGAGGGCCAGAGGGGCTGCGGACTCACGGCGGCGAAGCGCGGCCAGGTGCTCAGCACGCCGAAGAGCGCGTCGCCGGGGCAGTCGGTGCGCACGAGCTGGCGGTGGCCGAGCACCGAGTAGTCGGGCCGCAGGAAGCCAGCGCGCAGCGCGCAGCGCGGGAGCTCCTCGCGCACGGTGCGC
>PVKY010010084.1:0-12861 GCA_004027775.1 Bradypus variegatus
AAACGCTTCGGACATATCTACTGAAGCTAAACATCTGCTTGATCTATAACCCAGGGATTCCACTACTAAGTACAAACCCAAGTAAAATGAATGCAGATGCCTCCCCCAAAAAACATATATGAAAATGTCATTAGCAGTTTTATTTTTAATAACCCCAAACTGGAAACAATCCAAATGTCCGTTAACAGTAGAATGAATAAATTTTTGTATATTCATACAAAGGAATTCTATATTGCAGTTTTTTTTTTAATTTAAGAAAAGGCCTATTGCCACATACAACAACATGGAAAAATCTCACAGACATAATATGGAGCAAACAAAACCAAACGTGAAAGAATACATAGTGTATGATTGTATTTACTTAAAATTTCAAAAATAAGGCAAAACATATTGATAACGATAGAAGTCAGAATAGTGGTTATCTCTGGGAGGGGAGTGACTGGAAAAAGGCAAGAGAAAGCCCTTTGCATGTTGGAAATGTTCTATATCTTGACCTTTGTGGTAGTTACATGGATCAAGAAGTATGTAAAATTTGAATAAACTGTACACTTAAAATTGTACACTTTATGTGTGTTATACCTCAATTAAAACAAACAAACAAGAGGATAGATTGAAAGTCTGAGAAGGAGTTAAATTCCCAAATATTTTACCCACTCTGTGCAACTAGGTGTCTTCCTTTCCCTAATGCTGGCAGGGAACTAGAGGTTGATTCCCTAGAGAATATAAAACAGAGGGTCTCTGGACTTGGGCATACCAGGCACAATCATGGGCAAGGGAATTGTACTGAAAACGGGGGTATAGAAGATAGTCTTCAGAGATAGCCCCAAATTTCACCCCTCCCTACGTGGGTATGATGCTCATCCCATTAAGAGATTGAGTCATGTTTCCTCCCAGTGAGGAGATATCGATACTGGACTAGGCTAGGCCAATACTGCTTTGACCTATAGATTGCAAAAAACATGATGTTCTGGGACTTTTGAGCACAGACATTGAGGGTCTGCTTTCTCCTTCTTAGAACACACCGCCATGTTGTGAGGGAGCCCAAGCAGACACATGAAGAGACCCACATGGAAGAGAGTCAAGGCCTTCAGCCCTCGCTGAGTTCCCAGTCAACAGCCAGCACCAACTTGCCAGTCATAATAAAGAGCCATCATGGAAGTGGATCCTCCAGCTCTAGTTGAGCCACCCTAGCTGATGCCATGTGGAACAAAGACAAGCTCTCTTGGCTGAGTCTAGCCTAGAAAACATGGGAGCAAATAAGTGATTATTTTAAGTCGCTAAGTTTTGCAGCACAACGTTAGATAACAAAAGGGGTATGAAGTGAATATATGAATACTAAATATACCAGAACCTCTTGCATCTTTCTTCTTCTGTTATTCTGCTTCCAGAATGCTGTGATGAGATCTTCACCTACCAGTCAGAAATGACAGGACCTATCTTTACAGCATCAGACCAGGTGTGCCCATTTTCTATTGTGGTGAAACAAACCAACCCAAAAGTTATTATCTTGAAATGATTCTTTTGGTAGGCTGAGCTTAGGTGGGCAATTCTACTCCATATGTTGTTGGCTATGGTTACCCATGTTGCTGCCTTCACCTGAGAGCTCATCTGGGGCTGGAATATTCAAGATGGTCTCGCTCACATGTCTGGAAGTTGGTGCTGACTGATGACAGGGACATCTCAGCTCTCCTTCACATGAGCTTTCATTCTCAAGGGCCTCTTTCCACATGGCCTCTCCAGAAATAAAGCCCAGACCTCCTTACATTGAAGCTGGCTTTCAAGAGAGTGAAAATACCCCTTGTTCCAGTTTGCTAAAGCTGCCATTATGCCAAATACCAGAAATGGATTGCCTTTTATAAAGGGGTTTTATTAGGTTACAAATTTACAGTTCTAAGGCCGTAAAAGTCCAAACTAAGGTATCAACAAAAGAATACCTTCATTAAAGGAAAGTCAGTGATGTCTGGGACACCTGTCAGCTGGGAAGGCACATGGCTGGCATCCACTGGTCCTTTGTTCCTGGGTTCTGCTTTTAAAATGGCCTTCTCCAAAACGTCTCTGGGCTTCTGTCTCTCTTAGCTTTTCTCTCTCAGCTCCTATGCATCCTTGCTTGTTCTCCCTCTAAGCATCTGGGGGTCCTCTCTTAGTGTCTCAGGGGCAAACTCTGGGCTTTGTCTCTTAACTTAGCATCTCCAAATGTCTTTCTGTCTGCATCTCGAAGCATCTCGGTCTGTGTCAGCTATTAGCTTCTCCTGGGGGCAAACTCTGGATTACATATCTTAGCTTCTCTTCAAAATGTCTCTCTCGGCTTCTCTAAGCTCCTTCTCTCTGTGAGCTCTCTTAAAGGAATCTGGTAAACTAATCAAGACCTACCCTGAATGGGTGGGGTCATATCTCCATGGAAATAATCTTATCAAAGATTATTGATAAGATTATTATCACATCCACAATTGGGCAGGTCACATCTCCATGGAAACAACTTAATCAAAAGATCCCACCCATAATAAGTCTGCACCCACAAGACTGGGTTAAAAGAACATGGCTTTCCTGGGGTCCATAACAGTTCAGACTGGCATACCCCTTAAGGCTTTGGTCCAGAAGTCATACACTGTAACTCTCAACTCATTCTATTGGTCCAAGCAAGTCACAAAACCAGCACAGATTCAAGTGAAGGGGAAATAGAATCCACTCCTTAATGGAAGGAATGACACAGTCACATTAAAAAAGGGTGCCCTTTGGGTAGCAGTCCCAGAGGGAAGACCTAATAATATTGACATTAGGGGTTTCCAAAAGATATAGCTCAGCCATATTATATACTAAAAGTCCACAGTTAATAAACACCCTACACACAGAGCTTCCAAGCATTTTAGAGTTCTACTCTTAAATAGGAACATTCAACCAAATCACTGGACATCTAAAGAAAACTTTTTACGTAAGTGATAGAGACACAAACAAAGTAAAGAGCAACTTGGAGAAAACATATTATAAAGAGAGAAGAAAATACTTTTAAACTAGCATTGAGAGAAATAGAGATAGAGACAGAGAGAGAAGAGGAGAGAAGACATTTCATCAATGAAACACAACCAGGACATATTATAAGGCAGAACATTCAGTGAAGTAATAAAGACTCTTGGAAATTAAAAGCATCATAGTACAGATGAAAATCTTAACAGAAGAATCAAAAGATAATGTTGAAGCAAAGTAGACACAATAGACAAAGAAATTAAAGAACCAATTCAAGATTACCAACTTCCTGCAGGATCTATATTTCCTAAATAATATAATTCATACAGTTTCTTCAAATACCGTAATTACATGGAACTTTGAATAGGAAGTGAGACCTGGTAGGTTTGTATAGGTTGGTGTGAAATAGTGACATATCCCAAAATAGTTTGGGCATAGAATAAAAATATATATGTGGGGCCCCCCTGAGGAGTGGGGGGAAATGCAGAGGTTTTGGGCTTGCTCACCTGGATTGTTGCTGATGTTCTCACAAACATTGAGGACTGCCTGTTTGGTCTATCATGGGGCTTGCCCTTGGGAAGCTTGTTACTGCAAAGGAGCGACTAAACCTGCTTATAATTGTGCCTTAGAGTCACCCCTTGAGAGCCTCTTTGTGCTCAGATGTGGCCCTCTCTCTCTAGCTGAGCCAACTCAGCAGGTGAGCTCACTGCCCTCCCCACTACGTGAGACATGACTCCCAGGGGTGTAAATCTCCCTGGCAACGTGGGATATGACTCCTGGGAATGAATCTGGACCTGACATGGTGGGATTGAGAACATCTTCTTGACCAAGAGGGGGGTGTGAAATGAAACAAAGTTTCAGTGACTGAGAGATTCCAAATGGAGTCGAGAAGTCACTCTGGTGGGCATTCTTAGGCACTATATAGATAACCCTTTCTAGGTTTTAATATACTGGAATAGCTAAAAGTAAATACCTGAAACTATCAAACTGCAAGCGAGTTGCTTTGACTCTTTTTTTATTTTAAATTCAG
This sequence comes from Bradypus variegatus, assembly GCA_004027775.1. NCBI lineage: Eukaryota > Metazoa > Chordata > Mammalia > Pilosa > Bradypodidae > Bradypus > Bradypus variegatus. The sequence goes on from PVKY010010084.1 coordinate 3,992, forward strand.
TTTTATTGAGATGTATTCACATACATAAATTATCCACAGTGTACAATCACCTGTTCACAGTACCATCATATAGTTGTGCATTCATCACCACAATTTCTGAACATTTTCCTTACTCCAAAAAAAAGAATAAAAATAAAAAAAGAACACCCAAAGCATTCCATCCCCTCCCATCTCACCCTATTTTTTTAAATTCAGTTTTATTGAAATATATTCACATACCATACAGTCATCCATGGTATACAAGCAGCTGTTCACAGTACGATCATATAGTTATGCATTCATCACCACAATCTATTTCTGAACATTTTCCTTACATCAGAAAGAATCAGAATAAGAATAAAAAATAAAAGAACACCCAAACCATCCCCCCATCCCACCCTATTTGTCATTTAGTTTTTAATCCCCATTTTTCTACTCTTCCATCCATACACTAGATAAAGGGAGTGTGATCCACAAGGTTTTCATGATCACACTATCACCCCTTGTAATCTACCATATCATATAATCATCTTCAGGAGTTCAGACTACTGGGTTGGAGTTTGGTAGTTTCAGGTATTTACTTCTAGCTATTCCAATACATTAAAACCTAAGAGTTGTTATCTATATAGTGCATAAGAATGTCTGCCAGAGTGACCTCTCGACTCCATTTGAAATCTCTGAGCCACTGAAACTATTTGGTCTCATTTTGCATCCCCCTTTTGGTGCTTTGACTCTTGAAGATGATTGTGTAACAGTGTAGCTTACAAGGGGTGATAGTGTGATTGTGAAAACCTTGTGGATCACACTCCCTTTATCCAGTGTATCGATGGATGAGTAGAAAAGTAGGGACAAAAACTAGATGAAAGTAGGGTGGGGGGAGATGATTTGGGTGTTCTTTTTTACTTTTATTTTTTATTCTTATTGTTACTTTTTATGGTATAAGAAAAATGTTCAGAAATAGGTTGTGGTGATGAATGCACAACTATATGATGGTACTGTGAACAGTTGAATGTACACCACAGATGATTGTATGATATGTGAATATATCTCAATAAAACTGAATTTAAAAAAAAGATTACCAACTTCCAACTGATGGGATGTCCAGAAAGAGATAATAGAGAAAAAAGAAAGAAGGAAATCCATCAAAGAAACAATTCAAGAAAATTCCCCCATGTTGAAGTACCTGAGTTGTCATAAAATGTCCCTCAAAGTCCAGCCCAATGGATAAAAACAGCCCTGCACCAAAGCACATAATCTTCAAATGCCATCATGCTATGGACAAAATAAAGCTGCTACACAGTCCTGGAGAGAAAACACTGGTCCATAGAAAAAGGATCAGAATTAATAGAGATTTCAGACTTCTGAACAGTAGCACTAGAATCTAACAGATGATGAAGAAATGCCTTCAGGATTTAGAGGGAAATGCTATCAACCTATGGTTCTATTCCCATCCAAGTGATCAAGAAATTGTGATGGTAAAAGCATGACATTTTTCCACATTTAAGACCTCCAAAAATGTTCATACCATGCACCTGTTCTCAGAGGGCGATTAGCAGATACGTTCCACTTATAAAGAGGAAGACATGGGATCTAAACAAAACAGAGGGGAGAGAACCTACAGCATAATGGTGGAGGAGTCTTTCAGATGATAGCCATGCACCAAGTGTGAGAACAACTCCACGGTGGTTAGGAGGCCCAGAGAGTTTTGTTACACATCGGTAAAACTGACAGAACACCTCCAGTGCCCAAATATCTGAAGAGGAGAATTAAACAATTGGTGGGGAACCTGAGGTTCGATCAGCGATTAGTACATAAAAAACTAAGTAATAAAAAAACAATTATTAATTCTAGGGGAAATATAATGTACAGAAAAGGAGCAGTTATAGCATAATATATGGCTCAGTAGTGCATAGCATTTACACAGCCACTATTTGTGTAGGCAAGTGTGTGCATGTGATATTTTATCTAGAATTTCTAACTGTGGTGGAAGAGATAACAAAGTAGATTATTTGACCACAATGTTAGAGTCAGTCTTGTATTGTCCTCTAGAGGCTTCCGTAGTCAAAGGGAGGAAAAAAAGCCTAGGCTGGGAAGGTAGGGAAGTCTTCCTGGAGGATTTTTAGGCATTCTGTTATATCTTTGTCGTTAATAAGATCCCTCCTAATGAAAGCTCTCTGTAGTCAATCCCCAAATATTTGAGATATGGCACATGCTGGTCTCAAAGTGTCTATCTCATTACAGAAAACAAATCTGCATACATGTTTTCTGAAGTAACTCTTTTTATTGTGCCTCTCTCTGCACTATATTACCAATTCTGAGCTCCATTTTCAGACCTCCTAAGATGATTAAGTGCAAACACTTACCTTAATGCATTAAGGCTAAAACTTAATTGTGCGCAACTCAGGATGATCAGAAATTATGGGAAGATTTGCAAAGCCTGACAGGAGAGTTTGGCTAGCAGACAAAATTTTGTTCAAAAATATAAAGGGAAGGAGGAAATAAAACGTGAAGATAAAAATAATGAGTAAGTGTGGGTGAAGTTACAGCATCAGTAAAGGTAGCAGGATTCTGAGTATCTACAGCTGAGTGATCATCAGACTTAATCTGGGGAGTTTGAGAAATGCAGATTTATAGGACCCATATTCTAGAATTTATATTTAACAATGTAGCTTCCCAAAAATGCATATTTATAAAAGGTTCTCTCTATACCTGGAAAGATCAATCTTGCATGGAAATATGTCCTGGATTTGTATGGGAATGCACCACCACCACCTGAAACAACTGTTTCTCCCCTTATTACTGGAAAGCTTCACAACAGGAAATCACACCACTCTTTGGATAAGCAATCTCGTGGAAGATGTGTTAATTTGTGAGTTTTCATTTTACACACTCTTGAGCTTTGTGTGAGAAATTCCCTCGTCCAGACTTTATTTTAGCAGTTGTAGAACGTACTCCTTCATTTTGGATGAAGTAACTAATGTGGTCACTCCTTTATTGTTAAAAATAATATTGATTATGACGTAACCACAATGGGCTTCGTTTAAAATATTTTTGCATTATGCCAAGGGGGAAAGGAGCGACGTTTGAGCCACGGAAGCTGTCCATGGTGCTGAACGCGGAGCCTCGTTTGCCCTTCCCAACAAATAAGGGCTCTTGATCCGTCCCCCAAGCCCCATTTTCCTTTCTGTTCTCGCCTCCGTTTCTTCCCCCTTCCCAATAATGTCACTAGAGAGCGCGGCTTTTAATATATTTGTTAGGGGCGGCAAATGACCTTGTGCTGGGCTTCCTCCCCCACCTTCTCCTCCCTAGGCGGTGGCTGATGGGCGCGGCCCCCTGGGCTCCTTAGGCCGCCGCCCCTCGTTAGGAGGCGGGTCCAGTCCCCTCATCCCCTCCCTCCCTGGGACTGGCTCCTCGCGTCCCTCCGTGGAGCCCTGAGAACGCTGCGGTGGCCCCTGTCTTTCCCCCGCGCCACTCCTCGTTTCCCCCGCCTCTCCCGTCACCTGCTCCGCCTCTTCCTCGGCCCGCCCAGCGTGGTGCTGGCAACCCCCAGTCCCGAGAGCAGGGGAGAGGAAGGGGGCGCGGAAAGAAATACCAAGGGAGGAGCGCGGCAGGCGGGGACGCCCGGGCTCTGGCTGCTGGCGGACAGCCACGGAGGGGAGCGCGGCAGGCGGCGGCTGGGGCGCTGCGCGGGGTTCCACCGCTGGCCGGGGAGGTGCGGGGATGGATGCGGAGTATCCTGCCTTCGAGCCCCCGCTCTGCAGCGAGCTCAAGCACCTGTGCAAGCGGCTCCAGGAGGCGTACCGAGAGCTGAAGGAGGATCTCGCGCCTTTCAAAGATGACCGTTACTACAGGTAGGGGCGGCCGGGCGGTGCGGCAAGTGGGGCGTGGAGCGGGGGGCGGCAGACGCGGCCGCGGCCCCCCGAGCAGGGCGGACCCCGCCCCTCAGCCGCTCCTCCCGCGGGTCGCCGAGGCCTGGCCAGGGGAGAGCAGAGAGCTGCGGAATCCAGCAGGAGGAGGGTGGTGGCCCGATTCTGTCTGCGGCGCTCCCTTCCGGGAGGTCAAGGACAGTTCGCCGGACCTGGGGTGAAGAGCCGTTTTCCTTCCCCAGAAACCCGAGCAGAGATTGTCACATCCAGAGAAAAGGACCAACGGGGCTTTCTTCCTTGCTTGGCTCCTCCCTCTTCCTTCTCCTCCTCGGCCGTTCTCCCTTTTCCTGCCCTCTGCCTACCGCCCTCGCTGTCTTTGCTCAGGCCTCACTGAGTCCTGCTTTGGGGAGACAATCACCCCACCTCGTGCGTCCGGAAGGGAGGGTCCTGGTCTCTCCTCGGAGGTCCTCAGACTCCTGGGCTTCGGTGGAAATCGCTGAGGCTGGGGCGCCGCCTTGGGCAGCATCTCCTCGGGCTGATTGGCACCACGGTGATGGTGACAATGAGATGAGAAACCTTACCTTAGCTCTCCCTAGAAGCTGTCGGTTGGGTTGGTTTGTTTTCATTTCTGACTCCCTCTCCTGTAGCCAAGGTGAGAGCTAAAGGGATCTGCAAACCCTTCCTATCTGTGCTTTTCTGTTCTGACTGGAAAGTGCTCGAACCCATTGCCAATGGCTGGATTTAGTTGTGTTGTGGTGCGCTAAAAGGGCTGTACCAGGATTTCCAAGACTTGGAACCTAGGTTGATTTTGTTACTCACTAGCTATGTGACCCTGAGAAAGTTACCTGCTAACTCTGCACCTCGAGCTTCCTCATCTGTAAAAAGGGAAGTTTGAATTAGAAGGTCTCTGAAAGTCAAAGATTCTAAGAACAGTTTGCTTACTCTTGTGCTTAAGGATGACAAATGTGTGGCACTGCTAGTTTTTTAAGCAGGGGTAGTCATTTTTGCATGACCAACCCTTTGCTAATAGCTATACACACACAGACTCAGAAAGCATATATCACATTTACCACCGAATGTTTTCAAAAGCTCACTGGTTTCCCAGGGGCTAATCAGCAATATATTATGACCATGGTCACAATTACTGAGTGGAGAATCCCCACACACACACACCCTCCTTTAAAAGTATAATCCCAGGTTTCTAGGGGTGGCCTTTGGATGAGCTTCACAATCCATTTAGTCTCATGTAGCTTTGTGGAGGCCTGATGGCATGGTATAAAACCTACATTATTTTGGATATATGTTCCAACCTCCTTTCCTACTAATTCCCACCATGCACTCCCACCCCCATTCTAACTGGTTCTTTTCTCTGTATTTTATATTCTGGGAATATTTCTTTCACAAAAGAGCTAGTGAATAGTGAAATGGTTTCAATGCAGGTAGCAGAGGAGAGAACAAATCCACACCACTGGTTAATCCATAAATGAATAATCCTTTATTCATTCGCCCTTTTATTCAACTAACATTTTTTCAGCATAACTTATATTTCCACTATTGTTCATGGTGCTGAGGATACAGAAGTGAATAAGACAGAGGGGGTCCCTGCTCTCATGGGGCTTACAGATAATTAACAGAAATTACATATTGTGATGAATGCAATGAAGTGACTTGCTGAATGGGATTGCTACTTTAGAGAAGGTGGTTAGGGAAGGCTCTTTGAGAAGGTGACATTTGACTGAGATCTGAAGAGTAAGGAGCACACACTGGACAGTGAGCTGGGGAGGGGTCCCAGAAGGTGAAGAAGAGGAATAGCAGGCACAAAATCCCTGAAGCAATACAAACATGGTATGTTCAAGAACCAGAAGACTGACATGGCTGGAGCATAGTGTTCATAGAGCTAGGCAGGGCCAGATCATGCCTTGAAGGCCAGGATAAAGAATTTGGATTTCTTTAGAATTGCAGTGTGAAAGCATTGGTGGGTTTTAAGCCAGGGAAGTGACAAGCAGTTTGGTTGCCTGTCCTCCAATAAGCACTTGACTCTTTGCTCCAGGAACAACCTCATTATTTGAGTTGGATACTGATGGCACGCTCTCCATGGTTGGAAGGGAATGATAATGAATTCTTCTCCCTGCCATGAGAACAAGTTCACTGCTGAGTGCTTTATAGTATTTTGTGTAGGTAAAGCAGTTGAACTAAATAACAAAGACTGTTTTAGAGTGAGGAGATATTTTAGGTCTCTGAACTGTCTCCAGCTGCTCTGCTGAATTTTTATATCAATGGGTTGTTTTTGACAAAATTTCGGGAAATACCCTTGGGTTTCTAAGCTGAGAATCTGATAGTTACAGCTCCTGCATCTGTCTAGCTAGAAGGTGAACTTGCTACTATATTTTTTGCTCCTGCTCTTCTCACCATCTTGGTTTCCTCACTAGTGATTTATGACTAATAACAGCCCTTCTTTCCCTGGAGGACTGGGGGATTCGCCTCACGTGGGTGTCAGCTTTTCATAACAGGGTGAGGGAAAAGCACAGCTGCTAAAGCTCAATTTTCAATAGATGTTTTTCTGGTCCAGGCATATTAGCTACGTAATTTGGCATCACTGAAAAAGCGGCAGCTATGTGATCAAAGGAGTCACAGTCATTGTCACAAAATGAGAGATGACAGTTGTACTGCCTGCCAGGAGAGGGAGAGCTGGCATGATGTGGGTGGGAGAGCAAGTAAGCTGGGGAACTGAAAACCTGGGTTCTAGTCTCAACTCTACCCTTGGCTGACTCCCCAGCCTTGAATTGTTGAATTTCACTGGTGATCAGTGTCACATCAGAAAAATGAAAACCGTAACTCTTCTCCATGATGATGTTGTGAGTCTCAAGTGACATAGTGGAAGCACTTGATGAAGACGAGGCTAAAGATGCTTTCAGATACAAATTACAGGAAGCCCAAAGCAAACTAGCCTAAACAATAGGTAACAGATTGAGTTAGTTGGTCCAGCAGCTTAATGATTGCATCAAGCACCCACATTCTTTCTTTTTAACCTGTGTTTTAGTTTCCTAGCTGCTAAAACAAATGCTATTCAATGAGTAGACTTAACAAGAAGAATTTATTAGCTCATGGTTTCAGGAGGCTAGAAGGCTTGCTTCCTTCCGGGGTCGGTATCTTCTGTCTGACCAGCAATCTTTGGGGTTCCTTGGCTTTTTTGTCGTGTGGAACAATGTCCATGGCAGTGTCTTCTCCTTTCTCTTTTGAGTTCCATTGACTTCCAGCTTCTGGCTGCTCCCCATAGCTTCTCTCCCTGCCTGACATTCACTCAGTTTACGAAGGACTCCGGTAATCTAGATTAAAACCCAACCTGATTCTGCTGGGCCACATCTTAGCTGAGGTAACATCTCTAAGAAATCGTATTTACAGTGGGTCCACACCCACCACAATGTGGACCAAGTCCAAGAACTTTTCCAAGCTGGGGTACATGATTCAATCCACCACTGTATGGAAGTAATTGATTGTTTATAAGTCACTTGGGCTACTGTTTTTCACTCATACCTATGGGGAGAACTGGTTGGCTTTCTATGGCTCTCTCTAAAAGAGAACTTTTGAAGTCTACAGCAAACTCCTTGAATCTCTTCTAAACCCCCACAAAAATGGATGGCAGAAATGAAGAAGACAGACATGGTTGACATGGACACAGAAATTTCATACACTGCAGATGGAGGGTAAATTGGTAAATCACTGTGGAAAACAGTTTGGCAGTATCTACTTAAGTTGACTATTCCTCTCCTAGGGATATACCCTGTAGAGATGCATGCATATATCCAACTAAAAGTCATATACTGAAATGTTCATAATGGCATGATTTAGTAACGCTTCTAAGCTGGAAACTGGCCAAATGCTCATCAACAGTAGAATGTATAAATAAACGTGGTTTATTCCATAATGTCATATTATATAGCATTGAAAGCCAACAATTCACAACTAGACCTAACATACATAATGCAAAGCAAAATAAGCTAAACACATTGAGTACATACTGCTTGATTCCATTTATATTAAAAGTACGAAACAGGTAAAACTAATCTACCCTATTAGAATTCAGGATGGTGGCTTCCCTTGAGGGGACAGTGCCTGGAAGGGGGCAAAAGAGGGTTTTCTGGGTGTTAGTTATACAGCTGTATTCAGTTGTGAGCATTTATCAAGCTGTACACAGGCTATGTGTACTTGTATGGGTGTATATTCAACTACAGTAAAAAGCTGAAAAGAAAACCAACTCCTTTGTCTCATGATGAGAATGGGGCAGCTGCCCTTTCTTGAGCATGCCCTGGCCAGGGGCATGCAATTATACTTAGGAACGTCAGAGGGCCTCAGAGCTGAGAGCATGGGTCTTCAAAGGAGAAGGGGCCAAGAGTGGAACGAAACTGGGATAGCGTTAGGAAGCATGATGTCGGGGAATGGATGCCAGGCAGGCAATCAACTGTGTCCACTGCATAAAGTAAAGGGCTAAAGAAATGTGAAGGATAACAAGGATGCTTCCATAGAGCTCAGTTCTTAGGGAATTGTGGTTGGCTGTCTTGTTGAGCCTCACTGTTTCTCGTGCTATTATTTTATCTCTGTAAAGTTTGGGAGCAGTGAAGTTGGGCTTGGGCTTTCTTCGTGGCCAGAGAAGCATTGCCCAGGAGTGTCTTCCCCAAGAGGCCCAGGGCCTGGCTCTCAGCCTTGCTGCCCTATTTTAGCCAACAAATGGAGAGCAGAGCCTGTTTACAGTGATGGCATCACATTAATCAGCTCTGCACTCGTGCAGAATCAGAACACCTATTTGTGTCATTGGTTGGTGCAAACCCTCATGAGATAACAAATAGTGGGCATCAGAACCAAGGGCATTCATTAGATAGGGATTCTCAGTGCTTGCAGCACCTCGGAGTTGTCTAGGGGAGCACTGAATAATACAGATGCCCAGGGCCCACCCTCACAGATTCTGATTTAATAGGCCTGGTAAGTTTCTTAGCAGGATGGAGAACCCTTGAGGGGTAAATGAAATGC
>PVKY010010085.1:0-12861 GCA_004027775.1 Bradypus variegatus
TGGGGGGGGGGGCGTGATGCAAAAGAGAGAAGGAGAATTGCCAGAGCAACATCCTTGAGAGGTTATGACACTATGCACAGGTGGAAGGGTGAGCGTAGGAGTGTGGTGCTTCATCCATAATAAAGTGAGAAAGGGAAGTGCATTTGAGTACAGAGCAAGGTAGACAAGTAGATATGATGGTGAGAGCTTCTAAAAGTTCTCTTCTGATTGCTTTCACGTGTCTTGGTGCAGAAAAGTCATCAGCTGTGAGAATAGCTAAGGAAGTGGTAGAGGTTTGAGGAGAAAGGAGAGGTATAAGATAGTCGTTTAGAGCATGCTACTCAAAGTGTGGTCTGAAGACCAGTGCTTTTTTGTTTTGTTTTGGAAAATTCTCTTTTATCTGTCCACAAAAAGATAAGTACAGAAATTAAAAGTAAGCATTTAGAAACTTTCATAGCAATTCAACAGAGAAATTTTATGACTGTTAAATCTAATAATAAAAATTGAGGGCTTATATGCTCTTGTTTTAATTTCTTTTTCTAGTAATTCAATTTTGTTATATTTTACAAAAGTATCATCTCAAAATGGATTTAAAAATTTTTAAGAAGCTACTCCTTCACCACAGATAATTTGAGAAACACTGGTTTAAAGAGTAGGAAAGAGACTGGACTAGGCAAATGTAGTATGACAGCTGGGACCCATGGATGTTAGTAATCATGAATCTAAAACACACACAGTCAACAGAGTTGTTGGCTTTTTTGCTCTTCTTATTCAACAGCACAGATGAATTTTTATTGGATAGAGAGCTGGATTTAAACAAGATTTTGTGTTTTCTGAGTGAGTACGATGAAGAGAAAAGGAACGAGCGAGTTGGGGTATAGCAAGGGGTCATTTATAAGAAGTGAGTATATAATTTGTCAAAATTCATTGAAAAAACACTTAAAACTTGTACATTCCTTTGTATGTAAATTTTACAACAAAAAGAAGAAAACTGTAAACAAATATTGAACTTCTACCTTAAAAATATGCATGCTGCATGTCTGTCATTTACTTTGAAATGGGTTTTCAAAAAGATGAATTGATAGAGGAACAGCTAAATGGAGAAAAACATGATAATTGGTAGAATTTAAGTGAAGGACATGTGACTGAGCACTATAAAATTCTTTCTGTTTTGCTGTTCATTTGAAAATTTTTATAATAAATGTTGGAAAAATATTGCCTTGAATTTTTCTGTGCTAGTTCATTTTATCTTCCCAGTCAGATTGTTAGATCCTGAAGGAGAAAGGCATATATAGCTAGAAGGTTATCTAGTCCATGCTTTTCATTTCACAGATTAGGAAACTGAGTCCAAAAGAGGCTAAGTGACTTCATCAAGATCAGATGGTAAATTAGGGGCATATTTGACTTCTGACATAGTTTCTTCCCATTACACCAGGACATCAGGCAGCTGAAGCCCATAACTGACCCCTAAAGCATCCATGGAATGGCTTCCATAAAACCCCAGAAACTGAATGTAAAATTTTATATAGTTGTGTGCATTTTTCTAAGTAGAAAATTCATGACTTTCAAGAGATCTTAAAGTAGTCTGCCTCTCTAAAGTTTACTGCCTCTCTAGAGAGTCACTAGGGCATATTTTATTTTTATCTGAGTTCCTTGGAATTACAGAGCACACTATTAAGACATTCAAGAAGTACTTTAACGCTGAATGATTAAAAAGTATTTAAATACCTCTCATTTGTGACAATGATAAGAAGCCATTTTGTAGTTCCAAGATTGTAAGGACTTGTATAATATAAGACACTTTATAGTTTTTAATTATTGTTGAGCTTATTGCGGGGTGAACCACATAAGCCTGGCTATGCTTTGCCAAAAGATTTGTTTTTCCTTATATTTTCTATTTCTTTGACATTCACAAATCACTGTGGGTTGCTTAGCAAAATCCATACAAGGCTTTCCAGCAAAATACTTTACTGTGTAACATCCTTCCTGTTCAGGATATAAATTATCTTACCTTTACTTATGGTGTTAAAATCTAGGGGACTTGGGGTTCTCCATTAGTACTCTGCTCTACCACCAGTTAAAGGAAAGCTGTCTTCCTGAGCTTTAACCTTTTTTTAACCTATAAATTAAATTAAATACCTACTAAAGTGTCCCGCATGGTTTTAACAGTATTAAGTGAATTAATATTCTTAAATCATTTTGAAAAATGTGAGACAGTAAATAAAATGTATGGCACTGTATTTGGCAAAGTCAAGGAAAAATATGTACATTGTTTCTATACCTAATAAGACCAAAGATAATGTAAATTATTTAAGAAATGAACAATTTGACAGGACTTCTTCTAACCTTGGGGAAAATATTCCTTACTTCCTATGAGCATCTTTCTAGTGATTCTTCCATCTACCTCTCCTTGAGTTTGCCGTCCCTTTTATGTGTCTGACCAGTGTTTCCCTTGCTCTTCTAAAGACCACATTCACTAAGTAAATATCACAAAAGCTTATAAACACCAACTGTAACAGGTTTCTCCCAAATCTCCCAATGTATCTGAGAAGATACATCGTCACAGCTCAAACAGGCTGATATAAATCTGCTTGAGCTGTCAAAAGAAAGAGGAAGAGAAGAAGAATTGTACAGGAAGTAAAAGAGTCAATGAGACAAATTAAAGGAAATAAAGAATTCTGGTGTGGATTGAACTGACATGCTCAAGAAGAAAATGATAAAGACCTTTAATCACGTCAGAAAGTCTATAAAGTTGTGTAAGTACAAGGACTAGAAAATGTTAATAATAAACCTTATCCTATTACACAAGAGACAAAATGAACTGCCAAAGCTTCAGAAAGGTCAGATCTATCATATATTGTATCTGTATTGACTGCTCATACTAAGAACTAATTAGAAGTCTAATAAAGAATTTTCTTTGTTAAAAAGGAACAGTCTTTTAGTAAGTCAGATGATTTACAATATGGACAGCTCTTGGATCCCTGTGATTGACATGAGAACTTGCCTGAGCTAGTCTGCTGTGGGATGAGACACAAGAAGCAAATGAACCATTCCAGTGGAGTCTATCCTAAATTAGAACATAACCCAATAGTGAGTAGCCCTAGCAGAGACCAGGAAACCACCCAGCCAAGCCCAGCCAAGAGGAGCAGAACCACCCAGCCAACCCACAGACACAGTCCCTCCATGGAGAATAGCCAGCCCTTAAGGGGTGGGAGCAAGGGCAAAGTAGTGAGACCAGTGAGAAGGCTACTGCAATACTCAAAGCTGTCAGCACCTGAACCAACAATAACATCACAAAAAGGGAGACAACCAGCCCTTAGGTGCCTTCTGATGTGATACAATAGGGAGTAGATATCACCACTGTGGTAAGTTGAATTACATACCCCAGGAAAACATGTTTTTAGTTTTAATCCATTCCTGTAGATGTGAGCCCATTGTAAATAGGACTTTTTGAAGATATTATTTTGGTTACGGTGTGACCAAGTGAATCTCATCTTAATCCTATTACTGGAGGTTTTACAGAGAAGGCCACAGAAAGAAAGCAAGGGGAAGAAGCCAGAAGTCAATGGAACCCAGAGAAGAAAGGAGAAGATGCCACCATGTACATTGCCATGTGACAGAAAAGCCAAGGACCCAGGGATTAACAGAAAAGCTGGGGACCCAGAGATAGCCAGAAACCAGTCCCAGAACACCACAGTCTTCAGAGAGAAAACATCACCTTGCTGACAATTTTGGACTTCTCCTAGCCTCAAACTGCTAGCCAACAGATTACTGTTGTTTAAGCCAAAACATTCTTTGGTATTTGTTTTAGCAGCTTGGAAACGAAGACAACCACCAATGAAGTAGTCTTCCCCCAAAAATAGGACCTGCTCTGATTAAGCCCCTAGACCTAACTACCAATGTATAAGAAATAAAGGGGACAGAGAACATGTTAAACAATGGGGATGCAATCAGCAACATCCAGATTGTCGAAAGCTCTGTAGGACAAATTGATTGTTTTCTTCAACAAATAAAGAGTAAGAAGAAGAAAAAAATAGGGAGGAGTAATCTATGACTAAAAGACAATCAACTGTTAAAGAAAAAACATTTTTGAGACAATCAGGAAAATATGAATACTGGCTGGATATTTAACAATATTAAGGAATTACTGGATTGGGAGTTTAAGATATAATGGTGCTGTGGTTACTTTTTTTTCCCCAGAGTCTTTATTTAGAAATACATTTAGAAATACATACTGAAGTATTTAAGGATGAAAAGATTATTTGCTTCCAAATAATCCAGTTGGGAGGGAGGAGTGGGTCGGGGTATAAATGAAACAATCTCGGACATGAATTGATAGCTGTTGAAGCTGGGTGATGGATATACAGGGGTTCATTATATTATTCTCTCCACATTTGTTCATTCAAATTTTTCCATTTAAAAAATGTTTTATTAAGTATGGAAGAATATAATTTGCATTCAACATATGACTGAACCAGGATCATGGATATTGCTCTTCCTCGTGATTGACAATTAAACCCAGCTATCGCATAAAAACCCTCTCCCTTTGAAAATGCTTGTTCTTCTAAAGACCTCCAATGATTTTATTAATGCAAAAATTCCACCTGGGCTAGGGAGTGTCTCAAACCAGCTCAAGAATGAAATAAAAGCATGCTAGAAACACATATGTACAGTGTGTGCCTGCATACTGCGGTATGTATTCTAATGTATGCTTGCAGAATGAATACCTTTTTAAATTAACTAAATTGTTTTAATTACTAAAATAAAAACATGTTCATGACAAAAATTCAGACAGGACAGAAATGAGGAAAAGGCAAAAACTTCTTTCCAATACCCAGTCTCACTCCCAGAGGTATGAACCACTTATTAACACACTCTCAAGTGTCCTTCAGAAATGCTAAATGTATAATCAATGTGTGTGTGTGTTCTTAGAAAAGTTATTTTCAAGGAATATTTGATTAAGCACTAGGGTGATCTGGCTTTTGGTTAATTTTATTACAAACAATTATTAGTAAATCTATAATATATCTTTATTTTGCAACAACAATTTTATATTCACAAAGCAGGCATATAGCTTAATCATAGACCTCTTGTCACATATGATTTTCCATATCATTCTAATACAGTTATTTATATTTTTATTAATGCTTTGAAAACATAGCTGAATTTTTTCACCCTAATATAAAATAAATATTAAGATGGAAACAAATTAATGGCTTATTTATCATTGTTTCTTTAAACTTTCAAGTTAAAATTGTGTCTTTAAACCCTTCAAGATGAAATTGTTTAGATAGATTTTCTTTTGGGACAGTTATGGTACTGTCTCACATCAACAAAGTAATACAAAATTTTAGTGCATAAAATATGCAACAAATGTTTCAAAATATATCAAAATTGTGAGAGTAGGCTTTTATGTTACCTCTCTGTAATTTTAAACCTTTATTTTTAAAAAGTATAAGGTTTGCAGCAAAAAAGTTTCATTCTTTAAAAATTTTTCACATACTAATTTTCCATACTGCCATATAATTATTGCACTTAATATGGCTCTCAATTGAACATTGACTACAAGGGGTTTTTTCTTATTAACTCTTTTACAACACTTCAAGTTTGCATCTCAAGCTTGAGATTCCCATTGCCATGTTACTTTTAAAACTGCCTCTGTTGGCATGTGCCGAATTTTTTAGCACTCCTCCAACGATTACTGATATTTCAAATTATGGAAAATGAGAAAAGAAGGAAAAACAACTCTTACTTGGGTTACACGTGGGGCCAGCTTCTTGGGCGTGTGACCTATGCAGTAGTATAGCAGCCTGTGCTCAGGAGGGTTCCAAGCCTGGGTTAATACTCTGTTGTCACTGTCTTGAAATTGCTAATAACTTTATCTTTGAACTTGGGTTTTGCAGGTGAAGTCCAGTGGGGCAATGGAGCATATGCATGAGCAGATATGCACAAATGCGTGCCCATTGTTCCTTACCACACCATTTGTGCCTAGCGTTCCCAGTATCTCATGAGCACGGAATACCAGTGTACCCAGCGTGGGAGTTCAGTGAGACTCAAAGCGAGGGCAAGGTTAAGCGTGTTACAACAGCCATTGGCTTCCATAAGGTCTTGGTAAATGTCGGTGCATCAAGAGGTGAAATAAAAATAATTAAGTTTGTTTTCTGCAGCATTTTCAGCATTCTGGTAAAAAACACATATACATACTGGAGCTATGAAATACAATTACATAATTTTAGTGATTCCACATACAAGTTAAAGGTTCTTGTATCTGCATTTAAAAATGGCATTGCACAATATAAAGGTGAATGGTAAAAATCATGCTAATAATATAATTCTTTAATTTTTCTTTACATAGAGTGGCACTAAGTAGCAAATTAAAAACACCATGGCAAATCAAGAGAGAGACCACAGAAGAAAGGAAAACACTTCAAATTTTAGTACCTTTAATGAGAATTTTTCCCCTGCTTTTTTTTTTTCTTTTTTTTTTCCGCCCTCCGCCGCTGCTATGCTGCCCGGCCAACGCGCGCACAGCGGACGGGGGCGGGGCCCGGGGGCGGGGCCCTTCCCCTGCTTTTTGAACAAGGGGTCTACATTTTCATTCTGCCCTGAGCCTCAAAAATTCTGTAGCCAGTCCTGGTTACATGTTCTTTATCAGCTCTGGGAATCATCCAGCAGAAAGCATGTGTCTTCCATTCTGAAGTCATTGGTTCACCCTCACAGCTGAGGGTTGGCTGCAGAAAGGACATCTTTATTTTGGCAAATGGGCAGAAATGGCCAACAGAAGTAGCAAAAGGAATAATCATGTGTCCTGAAATCTAGTATGGTAAAATGCTTAGGCTCTTACAAATTGGATTTGCTTTGTTTCGTTGCGGTTTACAGCTAAGGATTTTTCATACTGAAGGGCAGTTGTCGAGTAAATATTTTTCCTTCATCACTTCTTTACAAAAACTCATGGCTTCCCAGTGCCGTCATGCTGTGAATTTTCTTTTCTCTTAGAACTACATCGAGATGACCCAAGACTAATCAAAAGCTATGTTATCAATTTTTATGATGTGCTTTTATGCTGTCACTGATGAACCATCTTCAGATTATTTCAGCAAATATTTATTGAGAGCTGGCTTTATACCAGCCTCTGTGTTAGGCACTTAGGATAACAAGTGAAATAGAGTCACCACCCTGAAAGAGTATACATCTAATGGTCCTTCAGAGGGAAGAAGTTAGGCCAAAATGTGATGGTTAATGATCTAGCGACTACAGGAAAAAGTTCTTTTGTTTTTTTTGTTTCATGCAAACTCAGTGAACTCTATTTTTTCTGGTACATAAATTGCTCACAAATGGCAAGCTAATCACATTAGCTTGACTTAGTGTACCAGTGAGTAAATATAATATTGCTGCAAGAAATGGCAAGAAGGGGTTGAAACTGACTCATTTGGGAAGAAAAATACTCTTTTGAAGACAGCTGCTGCTGTCCTTGTGAGTTGAAATTTTAGTTTCTTTGATTTGAGAAGCCAAGTACAGAAATTCTGTTTAGGAGACTCTGACCAAAATAAAAACCCCCAAGTCTCAAATCTGCGATTCGGAGTAACTCCACAACAATGATCAGAATCATTCCTCAAGTTGTGACAGGCTGCTGTCACACTTCTCGAGTCCATTTAGCCATAAGTCCCTGAGGTCTTTGTTTTCAACATTCACTTACTCTCTTCATTCCCAACACCTACATCAAGAACAGTGCCTTGTGAGGTGCTTATAATATTGGCTCTTGCGAGCTGGGCTTGTGGTTAAATTATGCAAACAGTCCTGCAAATAATTTACATATATTTAAAATTATTTATTTAATGTGGGAGGGCAGAAATTGTTTGGGACTTGTTTTCCATGAAATGCTTCCTTTTACCCCAATAGTTCCTAGTTACATATTTGCCTATTTCCCAATATCTATTCTTTCTTTCTTCCCCGTAATAGAACTCCTGATTTTTAGTTGGGCATGTGGCTGCCTGAAAAAAAGCCATGTCACAACTTACCTAGAAGCTAGGTATAACCCTATGACTAAATTCTATCCAATGTGATATAAGCAAAAAATATGTATATAATATCCTTCTTTCCTCTTGAAAGAAATGTGAATGCAATGGCTGGAGCTCCAGCAGCCACTCTGGACCATAGGATGGAACACTAAAAACAGTAAAACAGAAAGTCAAGAGGAGCCTGAATCCCTGATGACTTCAAGGGCTGTCTGCTTCTAGACTTTTACATGAAAGAGAAATAAAACTCCATTTATTAAAACCACTATTATTTTGGGTCTCTGTTACTTGCAGCTAGACCTAATCCTAACTGATACATCTTCTTATAGATCCCTGGTTCATTCCACCAGTGTGAACTCAGTCTTAATACTACATATTTTTCTCTACCTTGGAAACTACTCTCCCTTCTGTGGAGATTACTTAAGAGCAGTTATGTTCTACACAGTTCCAATAAATTCACCCTAGTTATAGAAAGGATTTAGACAGCATACCAGCTTCAAATGTTTGTTATTGGTTTTCTGCCAATGTATATTCTAATTCTGCTAAGACTTTATCTTATCTAAAGCATTTAGTAATAAGCATACCTCTAGGCTGGTTTTTGGTCCAGCCCATTCTATTGACTTCCATGGTTCAACATTTAATTAGAAAAATATTAAAAAAAAAAAAAAGGAATAAGACATCTGGATTCCACCTCAGGCCTGGGACAATGGAAGCATATTTCCCTTCCAAGTTGAGTATGGGAGAGCATGTCATGAAATGGTCCCCAAAGGAGTTTCTGGAATGGGGGCATCAGGAGAAGCCAAAGTCATAAGCCAGAGGATAATTGGTGTGCTTCCAAGTCAAAGGGAAAGTCAAGAACTAAATGGGCAAATGAGTTACAGAATCACTAGTGGAGAAAATCTCAGCAGATGGGAAAGCACTCAATTGGATATAGGAGAGCTATTTAGGACTTAGTCCTGCACAGAATAAGCAGGAGAGGGTAACTGAACCTCATGTCCTGCAGACACAAGAGAAGAAAGATGTTCCAATTGCCTGAAAATTATAAAGAAGACCTAATGTAGTGAGCAAATTACCACAAACATGATGTAGATAGGCTGGCGGTTTAAGATAACCATCTTAAGGAGAAATCCTAACACTGGGGAAAACGAAGAAAAATTAAAAGTACATAAATAGACAACCACATAAAAATAAAAGTTTGAAGAAAGTTATGAATGTAATTATAATTCTATAATTGATATACATCTTTGATTTGAATATTTGGGGGTCTAGATAGAAGGGGTAGTATTAATACAGAGTGATAGTGACCAATATAAGGGCTACCACCCATTTTTAACTACTTTGTTTTCCTTGCAAAGAAACATTTCCATCACGCAAATCCTGATCCATTCGATAAATGAAATTCATTTTAACTAAAAGCAAAAAAAGACCAAGAATATTAGCAATTAAGTTAATAATTGAAGTGAATGAATGGTCTCTTAATGCTGAGAGCTGAAATTGGCTAGCCACAAAGCTTGCTGTTCTCTCTTCCTCCATTTTCTCTTTTCCTTACTAAAAAGTGTTCTTTGCAGTGGGTTAGGGAGGCTAAATAGTGAAGGGAGGACCTGTGCCTCCAAAAATAAGAACTAGAATGGGGGGGGTGTGTGGCATGGGACATCTGGAACTATCTTTTGATGGCTATCCCAGAGTGTACACAGAGAGCTAAGTCAACATCAGATTTTCCAGTCAGATTTCCTTCTTTGCTTCAAGGCCAGATCCAAAGCCTTGACACCAAGGCAGGCAAAGTAACAAAGTCTGACATTCACAGGAATTGTATAGAACAGTGTTTACTGAATATCAGCTATGTGCTTGGAACTCAATGGATACGAATCAATAGATATGACTTCTGCCCTCTGCTTACATTAAGTCATCAAAATAAGGGACAAATACACGTAATTATTTTTTCATGTATCTGTATGCTCCACTGGACTGTGAGCTCCACAATAGTAGGGACTGCAATCATCATATTTATAGCTGCCCATTATAGCTCAGTACCTGTCCTTTATAACATTTGGTAGATACTTGAATGAATGAATAAGCATAAACCACTGAAGTTACAATAATAGGCAGATTCTGCAGAGTGAGGTACAAAATGAGGGGTACAGAGTTAAAGCTAGAAGCAGTCAGAGAAGGGATGGGAGCAAAGTGGACAGTCAATGGGTTTGGAGGTAAAGTTAGAGTTGGACCTTCCACCTGTCTACAAAATTAAAGAAGCTCTGCCAGCAGGCTGGAGCCTGGCAGCTTTGGGGACCTGATTGTGCCCTGCAAATGTATCAAGAAAGGAAAAAAAGCAGTAAATGCCCTGTGCTGGTTTGGAGCTGTATGTACCCCAGAAAAGGACATGTTCTTATGTTCTTTTAATCCATTCTTGTGGGTACAGACCTATTGTGGGTGGGACCTTTGGATTAGGTTGTTTCAATTGAGATGTGACCCAGCCCATTCAAGGCAGGTCTTAATACTTTACTGGAGTCCTTTCTGAGAGGATAAAAGGCACAGACATTTGGAGAGAGCTCAGAGAGAGAAACACCCCAGAGATGCCAAGACAGAACCCACAGATGCTTAGAGAAAACCACTGGAATCAGAAGCTGAAAGCAATGAAACCTGGGAGTGAAGGACAAGCAGACGCTGGCCATGTGCGTTGCTATCTGACAGAAGAACCCCAGACGCTAGCAACATTTCTTCAGAGAAAGTATCCTCTTGTTGATGCCTTAATTTGAACATTTTCATGGCCTTAGAACTGTAACTTTTAATAAATCCCCACTGTTAAAAGTTGGGGCACCAAAACATGCCCCAACTCCAGTGTCAAGACTGTTTTCCCCATATGGAGCAACATTGAGCTTCCCAGGAAAATCTCCTCTCTGGAATCCAGGGTCCTCCAAACAAATGACACTTTGTAATGAGATTTTCTTTGGCCACTAAACTATTCCTTCTTAAATTATTTGAAGGCTGAAAGCCTTAGAAATAAAGCTTTATTATAATATTGCAATTTAGGCACCAATCACAGGTTTGAAATGTGAGGGTTTGGTTGATTTTTGGCTCTATGGTTTTTTTTTTTTAAAGAATTGGTAGATGCGTGGGCAGCCCACCCTGGGTTGCTTGGTTACTTTTGTTAAGAGTCTTGGCTACACACAGTGGAGAGCCTGATAGCCATCTCTCTAGGACTGTCCAGGGCAAAAGGACACCACCAGTCCAGGCCTCTCCTCTTGACCTGGTGAGACCCCGCTGATGTAACTGTCATCTCACTTTTGACGAGAGGAGGAAGTATCCAGTTTTCTCAAAGACTCATAGCTATTGTAGTAACTCCACTCACCTTTCTTTGCCATCAGCCTATGCCAAACCCAGTCTGGAGTGGCAAGAAGCCAGATCCCTCTTTGGCCCAGCTCCTCCTCTTTCTTCCCCCAGGTTCTGGCTAGAGGCAATAAAGCTTGCATATCAGCCAGAGTCCCAGCAGAAAACGGATGGCACAATTTGAGGAGAGTCTAGTAAAGGAACTGTTTACAAAGGTGTGGGCAGGATATAAAGGATCAACAAGGGGTAGTATTGTAGTAGCCCAGGGCTGTTACCACCCTGCAATAATTGGTGAGGGTATGGGAAGATTACTGGAACCTGAAGATAAAGAGGCTATGTGCAGAGGGCGGCCAGGCAGGAGCCAGGACACGGCCAGCCTGATGAAACCCCTCAGGGAGGAAAGCAGGGGAATAAAGAGTCACTCTCCTCCTTTCAGGGTCTGACCAGAATTCCCCTTGGTCAATACCAACCGGAAGCTGGAGAGCAAAGTAGGCTTTGATGCAGTCCCTACAGTTCGTTTGACGGTGCAGGCGCAAGATGGAGAAGGGTAGGATATCTCGGGCAAACGGAAGCTCTCCGGCACAGCTGTGCTTTATCCATTCCCCATGAGTTTATGTCTGTGTAAAGACTCACTCCATCTAAAGTAAAAAGGACTTCCCTCTAAAATTAGTCCTTATTCAGATTAATATAATGAGCCACCAGGAGCCTGAATTCCAATCCCAATGCCAACAATTGGCTCTGTGATGCTGGGAAAAGAAAGTTATTTTGTATTTAGTTTTTCTTGTTAGTGTGCTCTTCCCTATCTCATGAGAATGTTGTAAGGATATGTGCCAGCAGCACTTGATTATATGTTGGCTTCCTCTTTTCCTATCACTTATTTCCTTAATAGCTTAATAACCGGGAACTTCCATGGTTCTCTTTCTATTCTTTGATTGCTCTCTCCCTTTCCTTTTCTCTCTGTTATTGTTTCATCTTCTTTCCCACCGCACTTCATCTGATATTGAAATCTGCTTTGTGGTGTACTGTGAATAGTGTTGTGATTTAATTCCATGTTCCTTGTTCCTACTGTTAAATCCTGTAAAAAGTGGACCCTTCAAGTTTAAGTAAATCACCCCAATTGATATCTCTTATGATCCTCATATGATCTCAACTTGTTCAAAACATAAAATTTTTCAGAAATAGTAATCTAAACCTCTTTGCAGTGCAGCATATGATAGGGACAGTATTCAAAGAACAAACAACCTATTCTATAAGATTGTGATGACGTCAACGGCAGCGGCGACAGTGAAAATGTATATACCCAGCACTTACCGAGTGTTTGCTATGTGCCAGGCACCATGCTAAGTTCTTTACACATATAATTTCACACTATTATTATTGGTTATCATTAGGTACTATTATTACTCCTACTTTGTATAAGAGGAATCTGAGGCTCAGGAAAGTTCCTCAAGGTCATAGAAATATTACTTAAACTCAGGACTCAATTGCAGTTTTGACTAACACTATAGCCCATACCGTTAGATACTTGCAATACACTTCCTTT
>PVKY010010086.1:0-12864 GCA_004027775.1 Bradypus variegatus
GGATCAGAGTAAAGAAAACAGTGGGTAAGAGCCCAGATTCTCCAGCCAGAATTCTGGGGTTTGAATCCAGAAACTGCTATTGACTAGCTGTGTGAATGGGTAAGTCCTTCATCACTCTATGCTTCAGTTTCTTCATTAGCAAAATGCAGATATTAATGGTACTCACTTTATAGGGTTTTTATTATAAGAATCAAAAATGAGTTAACATAACTAAAATATTTAAAACAGTGCCTGGTATACACTAAGCACTATATCAGTACGTGATCTTAGTATGTTTCTTTTTAAAATGTATATTCTTATAGTTGGAGTACAATGTAGAAGCAGATCGTAGTTTTTCATATTTTGGAAAAAATATTTTATAAATTCCCTTTGATGTGCTTATCATAATAGTGTTCTTTAATACTTGATAGTAAAATAATCTGAAAGTAATTATGGACTAAGGTAGGTAATCTTACTTCCATAATCACAAATTAAGCATTCCTTCTTCTTTCTGAGAGAAACTCAAATTTATTGAAATATACATGCTGCACATAACTCTAGGTGAGTCTTCATTTCCTTCTTATGTGGGACTCTGAAATATGGCAACTTTGTTTCATCAAAACCAGTATGGAAGAGTCTGCAAAATGGAAGTCGCAATTTTATGTAGCCTAATCAAAGACATGACATCCCATCACCTTCACCACATACTACTGATTAGAAGCAAGTCACAAAGCCGACCCATATTCAAGGGGAGGGAATTACACAAGGGCATGAAAATCAAGAAGCAGGGACCACTGAGGCCATCTTAGAGTCCTCCTGTCACACCATTCATGGCAATCTCATTTCTATTTATAATGTTTGACTTAGGGACGGGTATAAAACGCAACTGCGGACAACATAACATGGAGACATTTCTTCCAGGATAGAACAGGTAAAGAGCTGCCCTGATTAAGGAAACACACTTCCTTGATTAAGGAAACCCAACTTCCTCTCCTATCAAATATCATCAAGCTTGCAAGTGATATCTGGATGTGTGGCAGCCGTCTTGGTCCATGAGGGGAGCTACCTCAATAGCAGAGCAAACAGATGGATAGAACATGAATCTGATATAATGAGCTGATGAATTAACCAATACTGGGACTGTACTATTTTAGGAATCAAATGA
Source organism: Bradypus variegatus (assembly GCA_004027775.1). Lineage (NCBI taxonomy): Eukaryota > Metazoa > Chordata > Mammalia > Pilosa > Bradypodidae > Bradypus > Bradypus variegatus. The sequence goes on from PVKY010010086.1 coordinate 1,145, forward strand.
TAGACTTTTCCTCACTGTTCAACGTTCTTGAGTCAAAGGTTCCAATACTACCAAAAAACAAAAGGCATTCTGAGAGATAAATATAGAATTTTCAGGCTATTGGTTAAAGTAAGGAAAGTTATACTTCATCAGATCCTGCTACCATCTTCAAAAGATGGTATAAATTGTAGAGAATTTTTAGCAGCATTTAGCAATTTCTAGTCAAGTTCCCAAGTATACTGCTTTAGCCATAAACTAGCATCTCTGGAGGCAAAGACAAAGGGGGAAAAGAAAGGTCACTGTCTTCTGTCCATGTGAATTCTGTAAAATGGATTCTAGTCCAATTTTTACACTGTAAAATGATACCATGGTCATCAATAACTATAATTTGATAAGCAGAATAAAAAGAGTTTATTAAAATGTCACTGCAGGACCTCTGGGGAAGATGGTGGAAGAACTTCCCCGGAAGATGGTGGATTAGGGAGCTCCAGAACTCACTCCTCCTCCAAAAACTGCTAGTGGACAAGCAAGAACTCTCTGAAACAATGGTTCTGGGACTCCGGGGGCCAGGGGAGCACTGGACAGCATCCAGGAAAGAACAGGACAAAGAGACTGAGAAACTATAGTAAAGAACTATGAGTAGCTTGCTCTGCAGTGGTGGTCACTGCCCATCCCTGACTCTTGAGGCAGGCCACTTCATGGTCTGGTTCCTGGCTGGCTGCTGTAGATGGAGAAGGACATGGAAGTCCTCTGTACCCAAGAACAGGGTGGGCATGGTCAAGCACTGATGACAATTTGTAATCAGCATATTTGGATCAGGGGTGGGGGTGGATACCAGCTCTGAGTTGCTGTTTTAGCCCACCCTTGACAGGGACCGCAACAGCCATCATTTCAATCCTGCCCTTGACAAGGGAAGAGCTGGTGGAGGTTTAACAGCACAGTACCTCCTTAGGGCTGCACAGTACATTTTGTTGAAGGACACAATCTGCTAGGCAGGCCAGTAAAGCACAACTTTGGGGAGCCATCAAAATCTTCTTGGTGTATTTCCTGACCCTCTCCCCAGGGCTCTTTGGGGACCCATTCATGGGTCCCTGGCCCTGTTTGGGTGGGAAATACTGATTTGGGTAAGTCCCCTCTGGGAAAACCCTCCTCCAAAATTTGCCCTCCAGGCAAAAGAGGCTAAAGGCAATGACAGGAGTGTAAAAAATCTGTAAAAGCAAAACAAAAACAGAACAGATCAAGATTTCTGCAGAAGGAACACAGGAAAGGGAACATTCCCTTGGAGGTGAAACAATTGCACAAATAGTACAATCTTAAAAATTGTACTGCATATCCAGGAAAGAATCAGATGAAAAAGAACTCAAAAAAATAAAATCTGATCAGTTAAACACAGGCCATTGTCAAGGTCTACAATAAGTTGAACAAAGGGTCAGAGAAGAGCCTTAACACAAAGCCAATCAACAATACAACTCTAGGCAAGAGAGAGGAACTGACCTTCAGAATAAACTCATTAAGGTACTCAGATGCTTAGACATCAGCAAAAAAATTACAAGCCACACTAAGAAACAGGAAGATATCATCCAGTCAAAGGAAAAATTAAAACTTTGAGGAGACACAGAATTTGGAACAACTAATCAAAGATGTTCAAATAAATCTCCTAAATCAGTTCAAGGAAATGAAAGAATATATGGCTAAAGAGATAAAGGATATTAAGAAGGCATAAGATGGGCATAAAGAAGAATTTGAAAGTAAGAAAATAAACATAATAGAAATTATGGGAATGAAAGGTATAATGGAAGAAACTAAAACTATACCAAAGGCATACAACAGTAAACAGAATCAGCAAACTAGAAGATAGCACAATCTAAATCTTACAGAGAGAAGAACACATAGAGAAAAGAATGGAAAAAAAATTGAGCAGGGTCTCAGAGAGTTGAATGAAAACATGAAGCATGCAAACATACAGATCATGAGTGTCTCAGAAGGAGAAGAGAAGGGAAAAGGGGCAGAAAGAATATTGAGTAAATAATGACCCCAATTTCCCAACTCTTATGAAAGACATAAATATACATAGCCAAGAAGCACAACGTACTCCAAACAGAATAAATCCCATAGACCTACTCCAAGACACACACTAATCAGAATGTGAAATGGCAAAGATAAAAAAAAGAGGATCCTGAAAGCAGCAAGAGAACAGCAATTCATCACATACAAGAGAACAACCATAAGACTAAGTGCCAATTTCTCCTCAGAAACCATGGAGATGAGAAGACAGTAGTATGATATATTTAAGGTACTGAAAGAGAAAAACTAACAGCCAAGAATTCTTTATCCAGCAAAACTGTCCTTCAAAAATCAGAGTTTAAAATATTCACAGATAAACAGAAACTGAGCGAGTTCATCAATAAGATACCTGCCCTATAAGAAACACCAAAGGGAGTTCTGAAGGTTGAAAGGCTTGCAGTAGAGTGTAGAAATTAAGATTATCAGAAGGGTAAAAAGGGAGACAAAAAAAATGATATGATATATAAAAGTCAAAGGAGAACATTGGTGAAGTAAGTATTGCCTTACAATAATAACCATCAATGTTAATGGATTAAACTCACAAAGTAAAAGACACAGATTGGTAGAATGGATTTTAAAAAATATGATCCATCTATACGCTGTCTACAAGAGACTGACCTTAGACCCAAGGATACAAATAGGTTGAATGCGAAAGATTGGAAAAAGATATTTCATGCAAACAGTAACCAAAAACAGAGCTGGGATAGCTATACTAATATCAGAAAAAAACAGACTTTATATTCAGAACAGTTATAAGAGACAAAAATGGCACCACATATTAATAAAAGAGTCAATCCACCAAAAATAAATAACAATCTTAAATATTTATGCACCTAACCACAGTACGTCAAAACACGAGGCAAACACTAGCAAAACTGAAGTGAGAAATAGAAACTGCTATGATAATAGTTGAAGACTTCAGTACACCACTTTCATCAACAGATAGAACATATAGACAGAAGATCAATAAGGAAACAGAAAACTTTGAATAATATGATAAATGAACTAGATCTAACAGAGATATACAGAACATTGCACCCCAAAACAGTAGGATGTACCTTTTTCTGAAGTGCAAGTGGATCATTCTCCAGGATAGATCACATGTCAGGTCACAAAACAAGTCTCAGTGAATTTAAAAAGATTGACATTATACAAAGCATCTTCCCTGAGTATGATGGAATGAAGCTTGAAATCAGTAACAGGTTGAGAACTGGAAAATTCACAAATGTATGGAAGTTAAACAACACGCTCTTAATCAGATCAGTGGGACAAAGAAGACACTGCAAGAGAAATGAGTAAATCTTGAGACAAATGAAAATGAGAACACAACATATCAAAACTTACGGGATGCAGCAAAGGCAGTGCTAAAAGGGAAATTTATAGCCCTAAATGCTTATGTTAAGAAGGAAGAAAAAGCTAAAATCAAAGACCTAAATGCACACATGAAAAACTAAAAAAATAGCAATCCATATCCAAACCAAGCAGAAGGAAATAAGTAACAGAGCAGAAACAAATGCATGAGACACAGCAGATGTAGTGAAGAGGTCTAATATAAGTGTAATTAGAGTCCCAGACTGAAAAGACAAAGAAACAAGAACAATAATTGAAGATATAATAACTGATAAATTTCCAAAACTGATGATGACATTAAGTCACAGATTCTGGAAGCACAGAAGCAGGTCCATGTCTACAAATATAAATGCTGTCACAAAGCAGCCAGAAAAAAAAAAGATATATTACTTTCAGAGGAACAACAAGATTAGTAATCTATGTGAAATGATTGGGAAATTTAAAAAATCTCTATAAATATTCCTTATACAACATAAAATTTTTAGCATATAACTATATACCTACTATATACCAGATACCATGCTAGGCACTGGCAATTTCATTTTTATTTCTGCAAAGGTTGGTCAGTAAAAGTTAGACATTCTGGTTCATTCAAGAATGTCAAATTTTGCTAAAACCCCTGCACTGGTATTGACCTCCTCTTACCCCCTGCAGGTCTATTTCTTCATCCAGTATCCCTAAATAAGCCTTCAGTAAAATATTCTGTTTCCTCAGAAACTGTCTGGGACTGGCTATTAGCTATGGCTCTTGATAGCAGCATTCCTCAGACAAGAATGAAAATTCACTGACTGTGGTATTGGGAAAAGAAACTGGGATGAAAGTGAGAAAAGTAAGGTTTTAATCCTTCTGAGCTTCAATTTTTTTAACTATAATGTGGTACATCTTCTCATATGTCCTGCATATATGATGATTTTGTGCAAATTTAAAAAAAATTTCTTAAGTGGATGCATTCCTAAGGCTTGACCAACAGAGTGCTGGCTGAATTGCAAAGCTCACTACCTCATTCATTCATCCTGGCTGAATATAATCAACATGCTTTGCCAGCTTCCTGTCCTTCCAAATGCCACCATTTGAACTTAATTTTATACATATTTTGGGAGGGGGAGAAAAAATATCTAAGTCTTTCTTCAATCTTTCAGTTTTTGGTTATTAAAAAACAATACATCACTGGGAGAAAGCCACAGAAGCAAGAAGCTGAAAGCAACAAATCAGGAAGAGACGGGAGAGACCAGCAGATCCATCACGTGCCTTGCCCTGTGACAGAGATGGCCAGAATCACCAGCAACTGTTCTTCGGGAAGAAAGTATCAGCTTGATTCCTTGATTTGGGCATTTTCATGGCCACAAAACTGCATAGAGTCAGGACTGCTACCTCATTCCTACTTCTTCAGCACACTTGGACCAGGGCACACTCCAACTTTAAGAGCCATGCCTCATGGCCCAACTGTCTCTGCAGATAAAGCATATAAAACAAGGTACAAACTCAGATTCTCCAGCAAGGAGCTCAGTCTCTGCTACTCCAGAAGAGGGCTTAACAACCACCAGTGGAATCAACAAAATGAAAATTCTGCTGCTAACTCTTGTACTCGGTCTGGTTTGTGCTGACCAGCACGACCCACATGAGAAACAGGTGATTAAGATTACAGGAAAATGGAACACCATTTACATAGCATCCAATAACATAAACAAGATAGCTAATAATGGCCCACTTTGGGTAGGATAGATACTGATAATAGAAACAAAGCTCTCCTCTTCACTTTTTACGTCAAGGTTAATGGTTAATACCAAAAGGACACTGCAGAGGGAGTGAGAACAGAAGACCAAACATACAAACTTGACTTTGATGGAAAAAACTCTCCAAAATTGTTGATTCAAGTAGTTCATACCTGGTATTTTATATTGTCAATGTGGATGAGAGCAGTAAAACCATGCATTTGACTATACTTAAGGCAAGAGGCAATGATGTCAGTGCCCAAGAATAAAAGAAGTTTGCTGAAGAGACTGTCAAAATGGGTATTTCAATAGAAAATATGTTAAAAGTCATCAATACAGATTCCTGCCCTAAAAGCACTGATTAGAAGATAATAACATGAAGAATAGAAGCTACACCATCTTCTGCATAGCATCGCAATCATCAATGAGAACATACACAGGCTTTGTTTTCAAATCATATACTATTCTATCCAAGGAAGCTGTGATATTTACCCCATGGCTTTCTTCCACTCAATTATTAAGCTCTGTTTTGTTACTTTTAAGTGAATAAATAAACCGATTTAATGTATATACCAAAAAAAAAATACATCACCGTAAAATATTCAAATAACAGAGATGTGTTTGAACAATGAAGACTCAAAACCACATAAGTAGAGAGAACAATGTGTAGAGATGTTAGGTTATATTATTATACATATTTTCTATGACTATACAAACACATAGATTTTTGCTATTATTTTACAAAAGTAGGATTGTACTATGCATACTGTTCTGCAACTTTCTTTGTTTTCCTTCCAGTATATCTTCTACATCCTTCCATGTTTGTACATACGTATACACCTCATTCTTTTTCATGTGGTATTCCATTGTATGGAATATACCATACGTTTACTTAAAACATACCAGAATTTATTTAATCATTCCCTTGTTGATGGACACTTGTTTTATTTCTAACTTTTCACTATCAAACATTTTATTATCACTATCAAAAATAGTATATCCTTGTACTCTATTTTTGTGCATTCATATGCATATTTTCAAAACCATAAATTCCTAGATGTGCAATGTTGGTTTCCAAGGTTTGAACACTAAAGAACAGACACCAGCAAAATGTTCTTCAAAGAATTCTATCAATATACACTATTCATAAAGTATTTCTTTAAATTCTATAGATAGACAGATTGATGGGGGGGGTGGAGGTGGTCTTTAAGGATCTTAAGTCAATATAGTTCCATAAAGATTGTAAAGGGTGTTATTATGCATTGTGAGACTCACCAGAACAATAACGAATATAAGAGCAGGAAATACAGCACACCTTCAGCAGTATCAGATTCAAGGGTCAGATTTCACGACTTCCCTCAAACTGTCAAAAACATAAAGAATAAATGTAAAGGCTTCTATTTTGGTCACTCTCTAAGTAATGATAAATTTCATCAGCATTATTAATCATGAACCTGACCTCTGAGAATGCATGAAAAAGGACACTCCTGGGTGTGAATCAGTAGCTTGTCCATATACCCCACTGTCGGACACAGCCAAGCATTCCAACCCGGACCTTCAGTTCTCCATGAAAGTACCAAGTCCAACCTCAACCCCACGCCCCAACCTCGCCCGGAATGATCCCAAAGTCTGCCTTCTCCCCCTATTCCTCTCCTGCGCAATCAGGGCACGCCCGGAGCTGAGGCGAGGCGGCGCTCACTGAGCATGCGCGCAACGCGCAGGCCGGCCTCCGTGACCGAAGTAGCGAGCCCCTCGAATTCCTCTGCCGGGGCAGCAACACAGCCACGCGAAGGCCGCGCCGGCCAATCAGCGCGGTGCGGAGGCGGGGATTTCCCTCTCGGCCCTCCCAGGGTAAGAGCTGGTGACTTCCGGCAATAATCCCGCGACGCGGTGGCCACCTCTCAGGTAGGGACTTAGGCTGCCTCCCTGCTGGAGAACGCTGGGCCTCTGCAGCCTCCCCTCGGGCGCTCGCTTTATGGCCTCTGCCTCTGCCAGTAGCCGCATCTTCTGCGCGTCCTCGGCTGCCTCTGACTCTATGTGTCATGCTGGGAGACCCCTGGCTTTCCACTCCCTCCTGTCTGGGTCTGGGTCCCCACCCCCTCCCTCTGCCCCCTACCCTGCGCCTCCATCCTCTGCCTACTTTCCCGGGGCCCCACCTCCACCCACCCCTCCGGGGCCATCATCCTCCCGGTCCTCTCCACCCGCGCTTCCTTCTTTGTGTTCGCCCACTTCTGGCAATGACTCCCTCTGGGCAGCTCCGGTGCGTTTCCTCCCTTCCCTCTACCCGGCGACCTTCCCGGCTGCTGTCCTCCGTCCCATCTCTGCCGGCTCCTTTTCGTCCTCCGCCCACCCTTCGCCCCTTTCTCGTCTTCTCTTCCTCCCGTGGACGCCTGACTCGTTACTCCCGCCCCCTGCCCTCTTCCAGTCCACTTTGTCCCTCGTCTGTTTTTTTAAATCAGTCTCTATTTCTCGACTCCATTTCTGCAGTTCCAGCGTCGTCGTCTTCCTTAAATTTCCTCTCTTGTTTTTCTTGAAACTGACACTTCCGAATTTTGCCTCATTCCCCTAACATGAAGCTCAATTTTGGCCTTTCCTCCAGTTAGGTTCCATCTCTGCCCTTGGGCCGATTGAAACACGTCTTGAAAACCCAGAAATCTAGACAACTGTTTACCGCCCTGTAAAGCTCCCTCTTTGCTTGCCTTTCCAAATCCTTACCATCCAGCCCTCATTAAAATACACATTTCTCTTACTCTTTCATATTCCATTTCTCCCTCTCCTTTGTGTGTTCCCCATTTCCATAAAGCATCTGTGATTATCTCTCAGGCCTTCTTACAAGATATCCCTTTTCCCAAGTCTCAGCCCTAAATTTGCCATGTCTTGATATCTGTGCAAGGGACTAGCCTTTCTGATTAATAAACAATTGATCCTAAATTGTTTGACCCTAAATTGCTTGGAAATATTGTTAGGAAAAGAAATAAAGAAAGAAAAATTAAATGCTTCTCGAATGGAGGACCATTGTTTATTATCCCAGAATGATGAAAATTATTTTCTCAAAATCTGTATTGAAAAAATATGAAATATAGGGGAAAATAAACTCATCTGAATATGAAATTGCCTTGCTATAATATTCCATTGTAACTTTAAAAATTTATATTATGTATAGCTTATGCTCTATACCTATAGCTATTACTGTTTTGATGACCAATTTAGTAACTGCCATAAGCAGTGGTTGCTCCATTTCCTTTCCATCTACCTTAAAAATAAATAGCAAAACACATGTTGCCTTTAAAAATGTATTAGTTATGTTTCCTGTCATGTTTTCCTTGTCTTAGTGCTTTTATATTGAGTGATTATTACTTTAGATCATATCTAGTGATATGTGTAATATATGTGAAAAATTTTAAAAACTACAATTTTATGGCATCTCTTTTCATCAGGTGTTAGGCAATTATTTTTTATAAAAATATGATGGTTAAGAGCGTAGACCCTGTAATGACAATGCATGATTTTAAATCCCAGCTCCACCACACTCTTCATCTCAGTTTCCTCATACATAAAATAGAGAATTGAACCTGTAAAATGGGATAATATTTCCTACCTTGTAGGTTAATGTGTGTGAGGATGAAATGAGATAATACATGTAAATTGTTAAGAGTAATGCCTAGCCTACTGTAAGCTCTAGTAAAAGTTTGCCATTATTATTATCATTATTTAAGAAAAAGTAAGCTTGTTGAAGGAAGGACATTTTCTTAGTTCTGATTCTTTCATGTGAGGAGTTTCCACTGGCGGATAACTTCATAAGGCCTGTTTTGCCCCAATACCTCACCCCCATGTCCTGCCATATGGAATAGATTATAGGGAAGATTTAAGATAATTCAGCCTCATGATCTCTGTCATCAGTTGTCGTAAAATGTGCTTAAAAATGGGAAATTATACAAGGTGTTTCACAATTGAATAGAAACCCTTTGAGTGGTAGCTCTTACACATTTAATAATTTTTGGGAGTAATTTCTAGTTTTTATTTTTATATTTGGGAATTCTCAAAAGTATTTTTATTAAAATAAATAAATAAAACCCTAGCAGTTCAGGTCTTTTAGCAAACAGGTAAATTTTCATAAAAATTGATGGGTTGTCATTATTCCAAAATGATGTAACATTGTTGTCTTACTTACAAAATAAGATGCCTCAGATTGGGAGTAGTTTTGGAAAGTTGAGACCCAGGCCTTTTAAATTGTCTTTTTAAATTTTTTATATTTTTGGCTTTTACTAATGGTTTTTTGTTTTGTTTACCAAATCATCTTCTAGTCTGTGCTTTAAACTGTATAAATTATATACTTTAAAGTAAAACTTCATTGTGATCCAAAGAACATAACTTTTGTTCTTGGTCATGTTATGACAAATCTAGGAAATACACACATCTACGTAGATGCAGACCTTCTGTGTTGAAAATAAAACCTTGAGGATGAACTGGTGTCATATACCCCCTACCCCTATTGTGGCCCATTAACTGCATTTTGCACCTTCAAACCCATAGAAATACAGCTGAAAATTTCAGTTCAAACTTATTTCTTCCAGAATTGTTAAAGTCAAAATTAATTATCTGTAGAGTTTTGGTACTTGTAAAAGAATTGGTTATTTTACTGGAAACACCAAGCTGGTTTTTAACTTGACAATGGAAACTGTAAATGGTGAGTAGGTGTAGAGGCAAATATATACATATGCTGTGTGCCACCTGGTTTTAAAATATTTGTTAGCAGAGGGATGGTCATTGGGCAGTCATTCAGATAGGAGAAAGTCAGCAAGAAGTTTCTGTTGCCTAATTAATTGTTTTTTCTGTCTCCGTTCTCCTACTCATCTATCCTACAGGCCCTGACAAATTATTATTCTCAGAACAGTAGAATTATATGTGAATGTGGTTAAAGGGGGAAATTTTAGGTTGTATATATGTTAATAGAATAAAAAATTTCAAAAAAAAAACAAAACACAGGACTGTACAACACAAACATTGAACCCTGTTGTTAATTGTGGACTATAATTAATAGTATAATTTAAAAATGTTCTTTCATGAATTATAAGAAATGTACCATACTAATGTGAGGTATTTAGAATAGAGTGGTATATGGTAACTCTGTATTTTATGCATGATTTTTCTGTAAACCCACAATTTCTCTAATGAAAGAAAAATGGGTGTGCATTGGGGTAACCAGTGCTCCGCTTATGTCAATATATTATTCAAAAACTTTTAATTACTTAGAGAATAAAGTTCAGACACCTTGAATATTCAAAGTTCTCCATGATCTAGCTTCTAGTCATTTCCTCCCATAAGATTTCTCCATTTCAGCCAACCTGTTGTGCTTAGTTTTCTCAGATGTGTCACAGGCATTCTCTCCATACGTTTTCATCCACTATTCCTATGATTAGTGTTTGTTTCCTTGCCTTTTCATTTGCTAAAGGTCTTACCATGCTTTAAAGCCAACCTTACTGTCCAAAGCCTTCACTGATAATTTGCTTTTTACTCTAAATTTCCTTTAGTTATTCTCTGTACCACTCATTCAGTCCTTAATATTACAAGATTGCTATATTATATTATATTATATTAAATTATATTAAATTATATTATATTATATTATATTATATTATATTATATTATATTATATTATATTATATTATAAATACATATGTATGGTGTATGGTTTGGGGTTTTTTGTTTGTTTAGCTACTGTTGCTTTTGTAGTTCCTCATCTACATTGTATACCCTTGAGGGTAGGGACACATAGCATAATAATGCATTTATTAGGTGCTCAAGTGTCTGTCACTGAAGTAATCCTGTATTGGTTCTGTCAGCAGTATTTTTCAGGGTTGCCACTTGATTTTTTTAACACAGAATTCTGAAGCCACAGTTTCGATAGGACACTGAGAAATACTTTAGCAATTGTCAGAAATGGTCCTTAATAGCCATTTTTCTATTGTTTGTGTTTTGAGAGATTAAGTTGTCATTTAAACATCATCTGCTGTATCACTGTCATTGCCTTCTTTCCTAGGAGTCTTTTCTGGTTTAACTGAACCTTCATGAAAATTAGAAAATCAGATTCATACTATTAGAGACAACCTTAGATAATTCTGTGGATTGACTGAATATGGGTGGTGGCTTTTGGATTTTAGGATGATCAGTAGTTTTGAGAAAGGTCTTCTAGGGCTTATCATAATTCTGCTGAGATTTAAGGAACATTTTAAAAGTATCTTACAAAGCAGGAATTTAAATTAATCAACATATGACTGAAAAAGATGTGTTCTGATTATAAATTAGTTTAGCAAAGTTCTGAGATCATCTTGGTATAAAATTACGTTTGTTGAAGTCTACATAATTTCCTTCCTAAACACTTTTTATCTCCTTGTAAGACAACTTAATAGCCTCTTTAATAGCCTGCTTTTTGTTAATCAGAGTAAATATAGTTCATAACTAATATTTAAACACTTTCATTACCACTGTACTCTCTATGGTATAAATAATCCACATTAATGAAATACCCCAAGTCTATTTTGGACATGATATTAATATAACACCTTACTCTACTGAAACTATTTTGCTTGAATCACCAACTATGTTTTTATAGCT